>VYZT01048760.1:8467-171259 GCA_013400735.1 Pomatostomus ruficeps
CACCAGCAAGTGGGTCATCCGTTCCTCCGCCCCCTCCGCCCCCCCCGCCCCCTCCTGGTCCTCCTCCACCACCAGGCCTTCCTTCAGAGGTTGATCACCAGCTTCCAGTTCCTGCGGGAAACAAAGCAGCCCTCTTGGATCAAATCAGAGAAGGAGCTCAGTTAAAGAAGGTAGAACAGAACAGCCGACCAGTGTCCTGCTCAGGAAGAGATGCACTGCTAGACCAGATACGACAGGGTATACAGTTGAAATCCGTGAGTAAAAGCTGTTTCTCATCCAGGTCCCCTTGGGTCTTGGCAAATGCAGCCTGAACAGTAAATTGTGGCTCTCCTCTGGGGGCTGGATTGTAAGTTTGAAAGTTTCTGAAGTGATGGCTAAACAGTAGTACGGAGAAAATGTAAAGAACATACGTTTGCTACAGATGAGTATTGGTGCACGAAATTACCTTTTCAGACTCATTTCTCACTTTTGAGTAAAACTTTGAGTGTACATCCAGCAATGATGATGCCATAGTATCATGGCTGTACAGAACTTTTGCAAGAATTATGAAGGATTGCTGCTCTCATTAATGTTCAATAAAATAATCTAAACTGCAGGGGGTGAGTTTAGGAGTGATGGTAGTGGAAGGCAAACACTAGATTTATTAGTTTATTTTCATGTTACAATGGACCTGTGTTCTGCAAGTGTTGAGGCTTGTAAGAAGGTGGCTGCCTTTGTCTGGACAAGTGCTGCCCATGAGAGATGTTTTAGCTGTCCTTGCTGCAGCCCAGACTATTACTGTTTCTTACTGATGCCACTGATTATCTTAAAAGTAATTTCTTAAAAACAATTTTGCATATTGGTACTTATTTTTTGCCACTCCTCTGCACTTGAGATTTCTGATGTAAAAAGTGTAAGGGTGTGTTTGTATTTATTTACCTTTAGAGGTATGCATTATCAAAGTTAATTACTTCAGAAAGTATTATCAGCCCAGAGCAGTCTCCGTTTACAAACTCAAACAATGAAAAGTATTTTGTGGTATATACCAAAGATAAATAATGGTTAGGCAGGCACACAAGTCATGCCTGTACAACCATTTTAAGAACCTTTCCTTTAGATGAGTGCTCACTTCATCAGACCTGAAATAATTAACCTTGGGTATGGCTAACAGCATTTCTATTACATGGTAAAAAAGTTGACTTTTTTAAGTAAAGATTTTGCAGTTTGAGCTAAAGAAACACTCTGTTTCACACTTTTTTCTGGTAGAAAATAAACTCATTAATCTTACAAGGAAGATTGTCTCAAAATACAGAGGTTCTGTTTTGCTAATTACATCTTTCTATTGTAACCTTTTTTCCAAGGTATCTGATGGTCAGGAGAGTGCACCACCTACACCTGCACCCACCTCAGGAATTGTGGGTGCATTAATGGAAGTTATGCAGAAAAGGAGCAAAGCCATTCATTCTTCAGGTGTGTCTGATGGAATGTTTCTGACCTCACAGTGTCAGGTTTTCAGGAGTTAACACTCCTGTTTATCATAAAACACTGTTGGAGAAAAGCATCGATTCCAGCACGTAGTGCGGTGCAGAATGTTCTCGGCAGTGCCCAGGTGATGGGCTGAATGATTCCTTCATGCTGCTTTGAGTTACTGGGGTGTAGCAATTCACAGTAATCCTCAACTGGGTTACTAAGCAAAGTTAATATCCTTATAAAGACTTTCTTGTTGTTGCAACTGACTTGTTTTTATTTACTAGCTGTCTGATGAAATAAGACATTATTTTGGAAGAAAGCTTTTCCTACCTTCTGTTTGTTGGTGCTAAATCTCTTGCCAGTATTCAGCTCCTGCACTGTGGCTCCTATTGGGCTTTGGCTGCCACCTCCTGGATAAGGAGCAGATATCCAATGTTACTTGACGAGGCCTCTACCAGGACTGAATCAATTTTCCATGCTTAAGTGCTGGGAAAAATTAGGGCTGCAAGAGGATTTGCATTTCGCAAATACCAGCCTGTAAAAAATGTAGTTCAGTAACTGCAATGCAGCTGTTTGGGCACATCTATTCTGTTTAGGCTTTGATACATTTTTTTTTCTAGAGCTTGCCCTGGTATCAGAACTGGCTATGCAGTCTGCAGAGCATTTGACCAAGTGCAGTATGGTTTGTTGATATGCTGCCCTATGTAGTAATTGCCAATATTAATATTAAATTAAATACCTGAAGGGAGCTAAATGCAGGGTTTTTCTATGGAAGGAAGTGCTCTTGTCTATCAAATGAGTAGTTTAATTTTAACAGGCTACATTTTTTTTAAGTATGATGCATGTAAAAAAAATGTGGAAGTCTAAATAATGTCAATAACAAGCATTGACTTTGAAGTTGATGTTCATTACACAGCTATGAATGTTCCAGTATTCACAATGGTCTTTAGCTCACTGGACCATTTTTGGGGGGGGGCTGTTTTTTAATCTGCTTGTAAAGTAAATGAATTCCACTATATAGTAAACCTGGGAAAACAGTTCTTACATTCCAGAAATCAGTCTGTTCTTGAAGTTTAAAACCCAGTCTGGAACAAGCTGGTAACTCTCACATTCTCTAAGAAAGAGTAATAAGCAGTAACTGTTTAACGAGAACTTCTGATTCTTTTTCTCCTAGAACAAAACACATTTTTCCTATGTGGGGAAAAGACTGAGAAAAGAAACAAATCAGATTTAACTTCCAGCTAGTAACTATCGAAACTGGATGTCTTGTCTAGCAGTCTTGAAATAGAGTATTACTAAATGTATTGTCATGATGACCTTGAACTGATAGTTCTCTTTTCAGAAAACTGTGACAGAAATCAGTAACACTTTTATCATGTTAATTCTGTACATGCAAGTGATTTGCTTTTCTTGTCTTACAGATGAAGATGAGGATGAAGATGATGAAGAAGACTTTGAGGATGATGACGAATGGGATGATTGATCATATATTATTATATATATATTTTTTAAGGTGAATGATATACTAAACACTGCTTTCTGTCTGGATTCTGTAAAATTATCATGTAAATGTTCTACCAATTTGCTGTATATTTTTGTTGCCTTTTGCTTTTTTATTAATCTGTGCAATACCTCATTTAATCTGTAAAGGTTTGTCATAGTCCTCTACAAAGCTACTCCCTGTTAATGTGTGGAAGTTTACACCTGGATGATTATGTACATGTGAATACTTTCCATTCCATCAATAAGGGAGTTTAAATGTAATATGTGAGACTGACAAAAACCTTAATGTAATTTAGTTATAATGCAAGAAGGAAAACACTATTTTCATACCCTACTTTTTCTGTATCTAAATTTTCTTATTAAAGCTTAGTATAGCACTATGTTCTTTAAGTGATGCAGCTCTTAGTTTATTTAGCCCCTTGATTTCAAATGCAATGCTATATGAATGTTGAGGCTGGTTTATACTATTGCATGGTTTCAAATACATCAAAACATTGCAGTTCAAATCTTAGTATATGCTTTACATAACAGAAATGCACAGCTAGTTGTGAAAATTACCTTGCCCTACCTGTAGTACTGACTGCCACTGAATGGCAGTAGTAATTAAATTCTTCAGTTGGGGACCTCTATCTGAACTTAAACAGGGTGGCTCTGTATTGTCATAGTGGTAAAGGCAACTTTGATGCAGACAAGTTCAGTCTTTTGGTTGGTTTGTTTGGGTTTGGGGTTTTGGGGAGGGTTTCTGGGGGATTTTTTTGGGATTGGGTTTTTTTTGTTGGTTTGTTTTTTTTTTTTCTTCCCTGCTCTTACTTTCAGAATGAAGATGTCTAAATTACTGGGGGCTGTACTGGAGACTGGCAATTGCTACAGCTTGATTTATTTTTAAAATCAATATTTTGTGGTTTTTAGGCTGAAGGGCTGCATTTAAGCTTGCTTCAATAGCATTTAATTACTTTTTTAAATTTGTAGGACATTGGTGTACTAATAAACACAAGTGGTATTACTTTGCAGTCTTTGATTTATGGTACACAGCAGATTCTGAAACACCAATCCTACATCCTTTAGGTTGGAAAGTCATTAACTCAGAATTATACACTTTGGATAAGTACTGAACTTTATGGCAGTATTTTGTCTTCATATGTTGGCTTTAAGACTGAGGGTTGTGATGAAGATCAAGAACCTGATTCACGAGAATAGTATTTGAATAAGTGGACAGAAAATGGGATTTTCATTTCACAGCTTGCACATTTATATAAGTTGTACTTTGTAGTGCAGTAAACATTGGCACATCTGCCTATTATGAAATACTAATCTATGCTATGTGGGTATTTAATATCTGCAGCATTAATTACTGTACTTACTGTAATTTTCAGGTAGAAAATCTTTTTAAAAACCACATTATCTGACACAGAATGTTTAGTTAAGACAGTTACATTTGGAGTGTAGTTAATACATAGTGTCCTGGGTCTTTGACTGTAGTCAGGGTATCAAACGAAATTTTAAGTTATCAGAATTGTATTGACTGAAACCCAGTGTTGACCTGATCTTGACAGGCTGGACCTGCATGATACGGCATGGATTTCTAACCCAGTTATAACCTAGTCTTTAGCAAATTAATTTAGTCGTATGAGAAGAAAAGAAAGTTACTGAAAAGTAGTGGGAGAGGTAAGGTTGTAGTTAAATTATTCAGAGGACGCTAACTTCCTTCCAAGAGTCATTTAAGCACATAACTTGAAAAAAAAATTGCCAAGTGGTCTCACTTTCTTGCAGTAACTTTTGCATTGGCCTCTGCTGCTGGAAACACTTCCTGCTAGCTTTGCTGCTGTAATGGCTTGAGCTTTGGGTCAAGTGCAAGTGCAGCCTGGTGTAGCTAATGGCAGTGGAGTTAACAACTTGTGTATAAGGAAAATATTTGTATGGCTTTCATATAACTTCTGGCACTGCTCACTTATTTTTATTGCATATAGGGCATTTTAAAATTAAGCAGATGAGGCCTAGAGGTTTCCCTAACATGCTATTTACTAGATATGTTTAGCTGTTATGTTCCCAGAATTGGAATTTCTGTAATATAGTTAATAATTAAGCATCACAGTTCATTAATCAAATTTCTATTCTGGATTTTGGGAGCTCTGAAGTTACATTATTGAATAAAACTTTGATTTGATTTGTAGATACTGGCCAAAGAAAGTTTTTGGGTTTTCTATTTCTTCATACAAAAAGTACATTCACACCTGTGGTGTCCAGGTTAGTACTTACTTTCAGGTAGTGTTTGTTCATGATAAATTTCAGGCGTACAGACCGCAATGGCAGTTAAGTTAGTCATAGCTGCATGCTTCAGCACTCTGCCACTGGCACTCCGAGCAGAAGATAGCATTTCATGATACTGGTGCATTGTTGCTAAACATTGTAATGAAGGCCTCTCATATATTCTGGTTAATCGACTGTCCAGATAGCCTTAGGAACTAACAAACTAGCATGAGGCTTTTGTATCTCAACACTCTATGTGCATAGACAATATCAGCTAGCCACTTGTACGTAGAAAATTTGTAAGGACTTCTCAATCATTCAGTTTTCCATTTATCAAACTGAAATTTTTAGTATGTGAATTTTTGAAATGTACAGTGAATAGGATGTTGCACTGGTGGCAATTCATCATGAAGCATAATAAAATTAATTTGACCCAACTAGTGTAAAACTGTGTGGTTTTTAAGTGCTGATTGCAGCACAGGTTTTAAAATAGGTCCGTAGATTGATTGCACACCTTAAAAGTAACTTTGGTCACCTGGCCAAGCTCACAAAGCAGTAAATAGGCACTGTCAAATCGCAGTAGTTTCACATCTCTGGAAAGCTGGATTGTGCTGCTGAGTAAACACAATGAGTAAGAATGTGACACCCTGTCCTCCTGGCAGATCTCACCGCTGCTAAGCAGCTTCCTTGGAAACGGCTACTGCTGCAGGCAAGTGCAATAAACCAGCAACATTTCAAGGTCAAACAAACTTGGAAGTATTAATAAACATTCTAGAAGAAGTACTAAATAGTTAACTCTTGTCAGTGAACGCTCTAACTTTGCCTGGGTTATACAGATGTAAATCTTTGTCCTGCATGTTGTAGGGTTTGAGTTCAGGACATTTCAGAAGTTTGCTTCTCTCCTCTAAAGCACCTGAAGAGTGCAGCATTTAAACTGTTTTCTGGTGTACATTTTGTTTTGAAGTTTAGTGCTTATCTGATTCCTAGGCCTTAAGTATGAGGCAAAGTTGGGATTGTTAATTGCAGGATGAGCAGAGGTATATAGTCACTTCCTTTCCACTTCAGAAGCAGAAGGTTAAAATACGGTTTTGAAGGGAGGCTTTTCTTCTTTTTCTTTTTCTTTTTTTTTTTTTGAATTTGTGATTACTTTCCCAAGATTCTTGTGAAGCAGAAAAAGGCAGAAAGATCCTATTGCTTTTAAGACTGTTAGCAGTTCACTGCAACAGCCTTTATCTAATCATTAGAGGGATTCTTGGTCTAATTAAAGTTCCTGAAGCTTAAGTACAGTGATAAGCAGCTTTATTTATAGAAAAGTGAAAATGGTTTAGGGAAGCTTAGAAGATACCCAGCCTTTGTCTCTCAAAGGACCAGTGTTAGCCTCTAGCACTGCAGTAAGGACTGCTGTTGCTATGTATTTGTTTACTGCCTGGAGTTTTCTTGTGAGTGAGAAGATGGAAAGGATGGGTAGTAAGAACTAGAACGTGAGCTGGGGAGGTTTAATATTTGTGTTTTAACTACCTTGTCAGTGACTCTAGCCTGACACTTCTAAGACAGTCTTTGAAAGTTTGAGGATGTTTATTCAGTTGTGAAGGAGTCTTTTTGGTTTGGTTTTGTTATTGCCTAACTGCAATGGCATGTCTGCTGTATTGTGCTTGAAAAAAAATAAAGCATGGGTTGTTTGAAAGCAATTCAGATACATGTTGAGAAATAGAATCATTGCCCAAATATAATTAGCAGGATGTTTTTCTGACAAATTTTATGCTGAATTTCACTTTGCAGGTGCAACCTGCTAAAGTGAATTAGACTAGTAATTTATCAGTTACTCAAAATTATTTCTGACATAGTTTTAGGTAGTAACTGCAGGACTTACCCACCTATAAACTGTGCCTGAAACTAGGAAGTTTGATCTATTACATTTATTGTGGGGTTTTTTTTAAATCTAGTAGTATCAACAAATATACTTAAAGGCCTTTTTTCTTGTGCGTTAAATGGTTTTTGAGTCTCTCTGGAGTGAAATTCTTGAGCCATTACTTCATGTGTGTGTTTTTTCCTCCCTGAAGCTTAATCATCTTGAGTTTGGTTACTTGTGCAGTATGAACTCTAAATTTATTACTTGAGGACTAGATGAGGGAGTGCGAGTTTTGTTTCGAAAACAGGCATTACCAGCATTATATTTTTGTATGTACCACTTGGGGAACACAATGAAGTCTGATGTTTAAAGCTTAAGTAATAGGATAATGGTTGTATCATATATCAGAAATAAAGTATTTGCTTAAATGACATTGGCAGGCACACAGAATTGGGAATTGGCTCTTCTGGATGTTGATGCCAAAAACCAGGCAACTGCTGGAGCATCTGAGCTGGATTTGGAGCACTTTGTTGGTAGATGTTTCTTTCCCAGAGGCTTGGGATACAAGAAGCATGAACTGTTGAGAAGCTTGCACATTTTCTGTTCTTTCTTTTCTACATAATACTACAGGATTTTTATGGTTTGAGTAGTCCTTTGGATCAAAATAGTGCTTACTTAATAGTCAAGAATCCCCGGAATATAGTCCTTCTGAGTTACAGCTCTCCAACTGTCAGCAGAGAATCTGGCTTTATTTCTAAATTCAAAATGAAATGGAAAAAGCAGTCTACACCCAGTTAACATAAAATATGTTTTCTGTGTTTCATCTCCTGAGGGTAATGTGTGTGAATGTGAAAGGCCCATGGCTAAAGCAGAAATCTGCTAGTTAGTAGCAGTCTCTTTCACCTGTAGTAGTTTCTAGTATCTAACCCCTAGAGAATGTGTTACTGACACTCACCTGCTGTCTCCGAGATAGGTAAGAAGTGTAGGAGTATTGGGAATGCAAGCAAACCCCTCTGCTGTCAGGTGTGTTCACAGTGCTCAGGCCTGCAGCTGGTAGAAGAAAAGAGTATTAACTCATTCTGTAATGTGAAAGGATCCCTTTTGTGCTGTAATATTTTCTATGCTTGCCTTACAGAAGCTGGGGTGCTCTTCTGGCTCATACTGCACTTAGTGTCCTGCCTGGATAACTGAGGTGTTACCACATCTCAGCCCTCCCTACTTGCCCATTCTTGTCTTCACTAATAATGCCCCTAAACATCCTGGTAGAGCTACAGTTAGCACAATTGCCTAACAAATGTCTTCAACAGCTTACAGCACACACCTATTGTTGAACACATGAGCCATTCCAAGGCAACAGAAGTTGTCCTGATGTGGATTCCTCTTTGGAAAAAAAATGGTCTTACTTATGTACCAAGGTGAAGAAAACAGAGATCCTAAATGACCAGTTAAGAAAATGCTGATTGCTCTCATGAGCAGTATGAGAGGTGAGTGGTTAGTTAAAGGATAGGTGTAATCCAAGAAGCATTCTTCAAGGAATCAACCCAACCTCTATCACTGCTGGCATAGAAAACAAAAAAATACTGCAGTCTTTCTTTGGTACTGGGCACATTGCTTGGTTCATTGTGTGTGCTCACTGTCCTGGCTATGAACCTCAGGAAACCATGCACAGCTGGGGCAGCAACCAGTCAGGCTGATCGTCATCATTCCAACATTTTCTATATAGGATATGCATCCTCAGTCAAGCTGCCTGTCCAGTCTAGAGATGATACCTGGATTGGGAATGAGTTTAGAACAGATTCCCTGTGTGCCCTGCGTGGTAGGTTTTACAGTTACCCTCAGCTAGGCTGCAGTGGGGAGGATGTGGTGGGACTTGTGTATTCTGCCAAGCAGAAGTGAATTGTCACAGTGTTACAAGGTACCTTTGTTTTCTAAAAGGCTGTAATTTCAACCTCCTGATTGAAATCAAATACTGTGGTAGATCAAGTTGTTGGTTGCATTCCTTGTGTTTTCAGTAAGGACAGCCTTTCTGTTGGTCGTAAAATCCTCCAGAAGAGTGATGCAATATGAAATCATTATGTATCTTCATAGTTCCTGACTTTCCACTAAAACTAGATTATATGATTCCTCCTGTCCTTACCCAAGCCATTTTCACCATTAAGCCTCTTAACCTTTGGCCCATTTTTCAAATGTTACTTCTCTGCCTAGACAGAACTCGTGCCTTCTGAAAGATACTGAAAAGTCAGGCTATCTGTACATTTGCTGTCTTGTCCGTTCTTTGCCATAAAACGAATTCAGGTTGTTAGCAGGAGGACAGAGCCCTGAATTAACCTGTGGCTGTGTGTGACAGAAGCATCTTGTCTAACCTCATGCAGGCTCTCTCTTGGTGCTCTTTTGAAGGTGACTCCAAAGAGCCACCAGGCCATCGGAGCAGATTGCATAGATATCTCAGTGGTATGTGCAGAAACTCCAGAGAACATCGTGGGGGTCGTGTCCTGTGGCCCAGCGTTCAGGAGAGGCAGCTGTGCTCTCAGAAACCTGGGATGTATAACTGAGCAATTGGGGGATGCAGTGCAAAGTGGAATCCTACATTTGTCCAGCTCAGTCACTCTTCTGACCCTTACTCATCTCCACTCGCTGTAATGAGAGTGTGGGCACTGAGCAGGTGCCTTCTTGCACTTCAGACACTCAGTTGCAGGTGTTTTAACTGAAACCAAATCTGTCTTGCCCTGTGCCTCAGTTGCTCATTTGTGTTATGGTGATAGTAACACAATGCATATAAATACATCTAGTCCAGACATGTACTGCAGTCCAGACATGTGACACGTAAAATGTTTTTAAATTCCATTTTCCTTGTTCAAATTCAGTCATCTCAGTTCTCAGAACAAAAACATAAGGTAAGACTTCTTTATTTCTACAGGGTCTGGTTTTCAAAATCAGTAGCCATTTTTAAGCTCTGGAAAAAGAAAATGAACACAAATCATGTCTGTAGAATAGAGTTATTCTGAGCAGTTTTATTACATGTGTGTGCAAATATTGGGTCATGCTCTCATTTTGAATTAAACTGGTTTTTTATTTAATTTTTCAGAAACCCAACCACAGCATGCATTTCCCTATGGATTTAGTTTTGATAAACTAAAAATGTTTTAATCCGTGATGTGAAAGACATGAGTTTTGGGACCTACAGACTAGTGTCTAATCCCGTGATTTGCAAGCCAGGTTTGCAGCACAGCTCCCATCAGGAGCACTTCACAGTGAGTGACGGTGTCAGAAGCTTAACTGATCCCGAACAGGGAGTCCTGCAGCAGCGTGTGGGCAGCCCTATCGTATGGCCCAGGGCCGGACCAGGCTGCCTCCCTGGCTGCCCACCGCTGGCCACACGTTCCTCCCTGAACATGCAAAAAGCGTTCGTTTCATGGGCATAAGTAATTTTAAAATCCCTGGAATCGTTGCTTCTCTGACTCCCTATGGGTCTGCAAGGTGAAAGGTGCAGCAGTGCTGTTGCCATGCTTTCAGAAGATGCAGGGGCCTTGGAAGTTTTGGAGCACAGGAGGCATTCTGTTTATGGCTTGGATTTACTGCAGCTCTGTGTATGCTGGCTCCTGTTGGTTTCATCTTACTGCCTTGTCTGTCTCTATCATCGTGGTTTGAAAGGGGCCATCCCATTTTCATCAGGGTGCACGTTTGAGCTCCGACTTTGTGAGAGGAAAGGCAGCCAGTAGCTTTGAAGCGTGTGATAATATTTTTGCTGCTGGATGACAGTCACATTATATTCCCCAGCCTCTTGGATCATCATGGGACATTAGGAGAAATGGTGACAGGATGTGGCTGAAGTCAGATCGATTTACTTACCTCTATTAAATTTCTTTTTTTACAATTTGCACTTGATAACTACTACAGCCATAAGGTAAACATTTGTCAGCTATTGCATCTGAACAACATGATCCCTGCTTACTTAAAAAAACTTTCAGACTTGCCATACATTTTAAGATTCCAGCTAAGATTTTATTAATCTTTCTGCATAATTTTCAGTGAACAGCTGCACTGTCAACTTGGAGATAGAGAAGGCTTCCAGGAAACACAAGGGCGAGCGCAGCTCTTTGAATCTGACCTGTTTTATTACTGTGAAGACAGTTGGGTGCTTATTTTGCAGCGTCTATTTTGTCGCATTAAAGAAAAAAAGAAACAAAACCTTTGTCCTTTGTGTTGCTAATTTGAATGAAACTGGCAAGATGTTTCCGCCCTACACAATTTCTTAAGGCCTTGCTGCGCAGAAGCTCATAAGATGTACTAATACAATTTTTTTTCACTTCATTTAAATACTGGTTGTTCTCTGCATGCGTGTGCATGCTGTTGGGATGTTCTGGGAAGAGACAGGATGGCAGCTCTGCAGAAGCAAATGCAGAGGTACAGTTGTACTTTCCTAGAAATAGTCTCAATCCCAGAGAAGAATATGTGTTTAATTGGTGCGATACTTCAAGCACAGGAACAGAGTTATTAGTCTGCAGGGAGTGAGTCCCGGTAGGATTAGTTTTCATAATGAGCCCTGAGCAGCTCTCATGTGCTGTAGCTGCCTGCTGGGGACACGTGCTCTGAGGCTGTCTCTGCGTTTCACCACTGAAGTTTCTCCTCTGAAGTGTGTGCTAGCTCAGAGACACACTCAGATGATACACAGAATACAAGCTCACCCTGCAGATGGGAGCATCTGAAGCAATCTGCAGAGTATGTACAAAGCCCCCTTCTCTCTCCTGTGGCACACTAAGGCTTGGCAGAATTCACAAGGCGAAACAAAGACTGGAATTACAGAGTTCAGAAGGGATTTGCTAGGCTGTCTGAGGGAAGGCCCCATTACACAGAAGGGTATCAGTCTGTACTAGGTTATATCAAGAGTTTCACAAGCTTTTACTACAGTTTTGGTGGTTCTTGCAAACTGGCAAAACATTTGGCATTAGTAACAGGTCATTGTTAGGCTGACCAGAGCCTGGAGCTATATAAAGGACATACCTCTGTGGTACTGAGAAGGCATTTTTAAAAAGGCTGATTCTGCATGCTGCACTGTATTTATAAATTTTTATTTATGGAGTTTTTATTACCAGAAAAAAACCTATTTTCTCCTCCAAGATACAATTACATGTTTTATATGTGGTGCAAGTGATTATGTAACTGCTTTCCAATACAATCTGTAAAAAAGATTTTTAGAATACAAAATGGCAGCAAATCTATATTAAAAATGCTTTGTGAATTTTTTGCTTTTGAGAAATTAATGCTGAGGAACATTTATTTAGATTCATAGTGGAAGTTTCAGTTTTATCTTTAGATATACCAAGGAAGCCTGTAATTTATGTTTATCACATTTCCAGCTGTTGTCCTGAACACAGGCTTGTTACCAGGCATGCAGCCCCAATTCACACCGAGAAGAGGTATTTCTATTTTTTATTCTAGTTTGTGCAAAGTAGGGGGCTGGGAGGTAACTCACAAGAGGCTAGTTCCTCAATCATCAAAACTTTATGGTATTTATACATTTTAACAAAGGCATCAGCATTCATTGGTTACAGATTATGTAACTCATTAATTAGTACTGAAACTCCCATTTCCTAGTTATATCTCTCACTTCTCATGCTAATGAGTCTGCATGCACAGTTCTTCCCTCCATTTGAGTTGGGTTCATTTTGAGTAGGTGGTCAGTGGGTTGGTGGTCACAATCTCCCACTGCTGGAATTACCTTTCCCCCAGTTACTTCGCAGTTCTGCTGACTTCACTCCTGGTGGCTCTTGTCCAAACAGCCTATTCAGCTTGGGATTGTCTTCCCTTTCCCTTAAAAGATTAGCCAAGCACACAATGTTCACAATGCAATTGCTTAATCATAACTGTCCAGCTATAACTACTGATTAACAACAACAAAAAAAATCAGTTTGATTCAAATTTTGGGGGGCTCAGGTCTTGAGGGGCTTGATATCACAACCACAAGGACAGGACCCTTTACCTGAAACACAGTGAGGGATGTCAATTGAGGGATTGTGTGATGTCTACTAGGAGAGAATATTCGTCATCAGTAGTGAGACATAAGATGAAAAGGTGTCTTATTCTTTGTTTTGGTTCAGAGCCAGTGGGAAGGAAAAACCAGCTTGATGAAGCTTTGATGCAGACTGCCTTCATGGGTTAAGCTTGGCTTTCCTTTACCTCATGTACTTAATTTCCCATTACCTGACCAATGCCAAATGAGGATTAAAGAGGGGGGAAAATAGAAGGTTGCAGGGTGTCTTTTGACATGAAAATGTGGACTTCAGCAGACAGATGTGAGGAAAGGATTGACACTGATGAGAACACCTAAGCCCAAGCTGGTAACTCTTGAATCATGCTGATCATGTCTCTGAGAGAGTTATTAAATAGACAAATGTCCCAAAACAAACTTGGAAAAAATCAAGTCTCTTCTGTGCAAAACAAATGAAGCGAAGGGGCACTGGGAGAAAATGAAAGGGATGGAGCATGCTCCCTCCGTAATTTTGAAAGTGGTAGTTGGAGGAACACCAAGAGATATGGGAAGAAAAAAGAAAAACTGATCATAGTCAAGCTTTTCTTGGTGCTGTGCAGCATGGAGGCTGAGTTGGTGAGAAAGCCCTTCAAGTGACAAGTCAGATCACTGGCAGGATGGTGCTCACCTCTGCCCCACAGCAAGGTGATCCTTCACACAGCACTTGGGGGAAAGGCAAATAAAATCAGAGACTCATAGAGCCTGAGCTGGAAGGGACCTTAAAGATTCTTAAAGATTATTTAGTTCCAACCCCCGGCCAAGGATAGGGACACCTTCCACTGGACTAGGTTTCTCAGAGCTCAATCTAACCCGGCTTTAAACACTTTTATGGATGGGGCATCCACAAATTCTCTGAGCAACCTCTTCCAATGTTTCACCACCCTCACAGTAAAAAATCCCTTCCTAATACCTAATCTAAACCTGCTCTCCTTCAGTTTGAAGCCATTCCCTTTGTCCTGTCACTACCTGATCTACCCAAATCCCTTTCAACCTTCTTGTAGGTTCCCTTCAGGTACTGGAAGGCTGCACTTAGGTCACCACAAAGCTGCCTTTTCTTCCAGGCTGCACAATCCCATTTGTACTTTGTAGCCTTTCCATATAGGAAAGTTGTTCCATCCCTCTGATCAGCTTGGTGGCCTCCTCTGGACCCTCTTCAAGGTAGATGTCCTTGTTGTGCTGGGGTGTAGCATCCCTCCCTCCTCATGTATTTGAATGCCGCCTTCCCCTCTGCAGCACAGTGTAGGTCCCCCTCAAAAGCAGCTGTACAGATACCATGAGGGAAATTCTGCCAGCACTGGTTAGCTCAGTGTTTGCGCTTTGAAGGATTATGATATATCTGGTGTAAGAGGCACGAGATCAGAGTAGAGCTAGAGCTTCAACAGAATTTCCAGACTAAATCCCTAATTTCGCTTAGAAGCTAAGTGTAATTATGCAACTCCTCATCTGCCTTCAGGTCATCCCCAGCTGGTTTCAACTAGACCAGATGTTCTGCTTTTAAAGTATGCTACTCTGTGTCAGTAATAACTACTCAAGCCCACTGTTTGCTTTTAAAAGCTAGGAAGGGCCCTGGAAACCTCCCATGACCTCATGACAGCAGGCAGCATCTTTTGCTGACAAATACTGGAACAAAGTGGACACATTTGAATCTTTTGTTCACAGATCGTTGCAGTTCACCCAACCCTACAAGAGGGCTGAATGGCCCTGCAGAAGTTTTCCACCTCATGGCTTTTTGAAGAACTGAGCAGCTTCACCATTTGCCCTGGAAGTAATGAACTATCCAGACTTCTTAATTTAAAAGCAAATGAGAGAGAGACCCTGAGTCTGCCTGAGAGATGCATTAACCTTAAATTTCAAAGAAGAAAATATCCTATAAACAAAGCTATAGTCAAATTGAAAATCTTTTGAGACTACTGCTCCTTTTGGAGGGAGGTTAAATATTTATCATCTCAGAAAGAAGCTGATCGGGAAAGCAGGTGTTTAAACCTTCATCAAAGTATGACAGAGGGAAGTTCAGGTCTTTGCTTTGAGCCATCTCAGGCATGTGAGGCCCATCACACCAGCAGCACTGAAGACCTAGATATTCCACCATGGAAGTGATGAATTGACCCATCTCTGATGCAAGAACCTCTGCATCTATCACCCCATTGCCACTTTATCCCAGGTGGCACTGCTGGTGTCAATAACGATGAGAGAGTATCAGAGAATCAACAGGCAGAGCAAGTGACCGAGAGAACAGTCTTGGCTAATGCAGATCCCCAAATGTGATAAGGACCTCACATTCCCAGTTACTCTGCACCAGTCTCCTCCGGTGGGGAGTAGAGCTGAGGAGCTGCAGAACAGCACACTGCAGGGGGCACAGCTGACTGCTTCAGAATCAGTCTGTAGGTGGGAGCACAGCTGGCTAAGGTGGGCCAGGAGCTCAGGGCCTGGCTGCCTGCCTGAAGACCTAGTGCCCTCTGCACTGAACAGGTCTGCTCACCCTGCACTCAGTTAAGCATTAGAATGAGAAACAGCATGCTGTAGTATTGACATGCTATACAGTCACCCGCAGATAAGGCCATTCATTGCCTCTCTGAGTAGTCAAATGATAGCTAGCCAGTGTGAATGGTCCTCCTTGCCCAGCATGGTTGATATTAATGACTTCACTTTTCACCTAAGAAGATGACAAAGTACTAAATAAGACTTTCCAATGGATATTGTTTAGGGAGCTCCCATCTATACTATGTATTTTTATGGGCCAGTTTAATTATGTTTGATGTTTTCTTGGAGCAAAGGCCAGTCTGGAGGAGTTTTTTTGCACTACAGGCAGGAAGCTGACAAAATGTGCTCAGTGCCCTTGAGGTAACACCATGTCTTGTAACAGGGAGCTGGCAGAGCAGGATTAGGGCTCAGGATTGTCTGGCACCCAGCTGTGAGCTCAGTTCCCTATGTGACCTGTGGGATTCTGTGCAGTGGGAATTTGAGAGTGGGAGCCAGTGGCATGGTGGGGTTATTCAGGCTGCTCAGCTGTGCTGGGCTATCAACTAGCAACATCTGTGGCTCTGTTGTCACAAAGACCTTAGGGTACTGATCCAGAAAAATTTAATCCAAGCTAATCCATGCTGCCCAATACTGTCCTCCCTCTGTTCCTAGCTAGAGGTTCCCAGCATCCCCTTTGCACCAGCAACACAGCTCTGAAACTGCAGTGAGAGGTCTAGGGAAGCAAACTGGAACAGTCTTCCTTTTTGTTGGTTGAATTTTTCTTCTGCAGTGCACATCCAGAGCTGCAAAATTGTCGTGGAGCTGCATCAGCTGGTGTTGCACCTAAAATCCAGCTACTAGGATGTTTGGAGCAATTGGATCTCAAACTGATTTTAGTCACTTTAAACTATAGCAGAGACTGAAAAGTTTAGCTCATGAGTGGCTAGACAGAAGATAATCCTGGCATGGGATGATATAAATCTTGTAACAAGGGCTTGTAACACACCAAACCCATGGCTGATATTAATGGGTTTCTGCCTTTAGCCCATGGCTAAACTGGGATGAAAGGCAGGAATATTTGCCCTGTCTGGGTGCTGCCTGTGCAGTCACAAACCTTCTGGACTAGAGTCTCACCACTCACACCTTGGGCAGTTTGCCTGTACCTGTCCCCCTCCGCAGCTGAGACTGACCTGCCACAGTCAGGGCACGCTCAGAAAACAAAGAGCTGGAATTTGGCAGAAGTGATCAAGAGCTCATGAAACCTGAGCACTGTTGCCTTCCAATTTGTTTGTGAAACACAGCAACACATGCATGTGTCGCAGATTTAGAGAGCAGTAAGCTGAGACCGAGTGACTGGGGTGACCTCACACTGTGTACACATAAACACTTCCTTCAGGTGCCTGCAAAATTCACTGCCTCAACTGTAGCTCATTGACAGCCCTCAAGAACATTCATAAGTATGATAATTAAAAAGTACAGCTATAGCTCCAAACGTTTCTTGGGAAAAAAACCTGGAAAGAAAAGCCCAGGAAATACTTGGTCCTTCATGGGTGGATTGACCTAATGCTCTCAGCAGAAAGGCATAATGGGGTGCATAAGGCATTAATTTCTTACCTATAGACTTGAAAGTTCAAGTATATCCCATGCAAGAAAAATCATCTCATACATAGAGGCTGTACTTGCTTAGCCTGGTGAAACATCTTGTAGGCCACTCCTGGGAATCATCCCAGATTTATCCTCCTCTGAGTGCATAAGCATTTCTGACAGTCAGTTCCTTATATGCTTGTTTCTTAGGTGAAGAAATAGCAGAAATGGCATGTCTTCCTTTTCACAGACATTCTTTCACAGCCAGGTCAGCTGTGAGACTCCTGTCTTCGTGGCTTGCCTTCATCTGCATTTACAGAATTTCCTGCATTGGATCATGGGCTGTGCTTCTCTCACCATTTAGAAATACACTGACAATGATCATATTCACTTACATTCCACCAGTCAAAGCATTCCTGTTAGCAAAAATAAAAATAAAATAAATTTAGTAATATTGAATCCAATAGTACTTGATGCCTGAGGATCTTGGAGCACACGAGTCTATGTGAACATAACCTTGCAGTACTGTGAGATGGAGCAGTACTGATCTCTCTAAGGCAAAGTGGAGGCATAACAAATTAAAAAATATACCCCAGAGTACTCAAACAGCCCAGGAATAACTCTCAGGCTTGGCTTTGAGATCCATGTTTGGGTTCTTACCAGGTACTCAGTAAGAATTTTTATTGTGACTATATTTTAATGAAAGAAACACATTTTCCCTGTGTTGTAGTTCTGTAGAAAATAATAATTTTTTGCCATTAAAAAGCCTTTGTAAAATTGATATTCATTTGAAGCTGAAAGTAGTCAAAGGTTACAGATAGAAATAAATACATCTGGCAGATAGGCTGTTGCCTTGCCTTCCACAATGACAGAATTTTTCATATCTCCATTTTTTTTTTTTTGGACTGATCCATCCTTTTCACACAGAACAGTTACATCTGGGTCTGATAGTGCCCCAGCTACCCCTCAGCCCGTGCACGACAGTTGCCCTATTTTTGCACTATCTACACAGAAGGAAAGCCCTCAGCTGCTGCGCTCTCACTGCAGTTCTCTCCTTTACCTTCCAGCTTCAGCACAAGGCTGTATTCACCCAGAGACTCAAAACTGCCATGGACCTTCAGCCCATGCTGCCCTTGCACGACAGCCCTGGCAAGGCAGGGAGCAGCATGGACCTCGTGGAAATGGTCAGTCCATGCTGGGAGCTACTCCATCCTTACCAGTCTCCCTCCTGCTTTGTCCAGATTCACACCTTCACTTTGCCCACCCAAGCTGTGACAGCACCCCTCGACCCTAGCCCTCCTTCTTTGTGGCTCCAGGTCTTGGCAGCTCAGGGTGAGGCTGAGGACGGGGAAGGTCAAGGATATTGAGATGTTTTCCCTTCGTAACAGTCTTTTCTGAGTAACAGCTCTCAAACATGAGTCCTCTGTACTTCCTAGAGTAAGAGAAATGTCAGATAAAATAAAATTACCAAAATACTGCAAAAGTCACAGTCCTGAACAGAAACTTCATTTAGTGCCTAACTTGAAACACTGTGAGTGGCAGATATTTTACATGTGCGAAAAGCAAAATATCTCATCCTACTTATATAAAAGCTGCCACCACAAATCACCAGGTGCTTCTAAAGAGCATCTTCTCTGTGATGCAAGCACACGATTTATTTCCTAAGCAAGGCTTTTTTTCCTGGGTGCAGTATTTCTCTTTATGTGTATAACACGATTATCACTATCCTATTTAAGAACTTAAAATTCAAAATCAAGTTATTGAACTGGCAAGCCAAAGTAAACTTGTGTTGTAACTTTTGAGGAATGAATTGAAATATTAATTCTGTTCTAAGTGCAGCATTGGACACATGGATCTGTCAGAAGCAGAGAGTGTATGTACAGTGTTGGGCTTATCAATATGTGAAACAAATTCTACTCCCTCTAGTAAATTATTATTTTCTTGTTGGCATCACATGTGGATGGTATTAAGCCAGAGTCTAGTAGAAGACTTTGGTTTCCATGTAATAGTCTTTTTCTAAAGTTACATCTGACTTACATGGATTTGAAAATAAAGCATCTTACTACAAACTGTAGGAGATTTTTACAACTTTCAGTACTATTCCAGGTTGCAGATCCTGTGGAGTTATCACATCTAGGAGCATTAATTTAATAATGGCAGAGCTTCTGTGTTACCAGTTTCAGGCTCCTGCTTCTGAAAACACCAAACCATACTACCATTTCCATAAGCTTCTTGCATTATTTTAACAGTAAGAATTTGCTCATTCTTTTTTAATGGGAAGGCCGTTCCAAGAACCTTCTTGTTCTGAGAGTTTGGACATGTCTTCTAATTTCTGCTCCAAATGCAGTCATGCACAATTTCTTTCTTTTTTTTCTACTGCTAACCATGTCCTGTAGCTCTTTCCACTTTGCAGTATTTATAGACATGAGCTGAAATCCCTTTGAGCCTTTGTTTGGCTAGATTGATCCCTACCACCTGTTCTCATCTCTCTCACAGGACAGCCTCTTCAGTTCCCCAATTATCCCAGCCATTTTCTGTCCCTCTTCCAATTCAAAACAATTTTTCCTGGCTGTTAGTTACTGAAATTGTACACACCCTTCCAGATGCTATTTCACTTGGGTCCGCACCTGTGAAAATCGTGTTTGGAGCTACTTCTCACCTTACATTCAGGGATTGCAAGTACCCCCTTCATGGATAACTCATGGTGGTCATTTGTGTCACTCTCTAAACAACCTACAGACAAGTCCTCTCTGTTCTGGGTGTGGAGCTGCTCTGCCTCAATCATCACTTCCATTGAACTGACAGACTTCTGAGGAAGATGTAGGGGTGGTGGCATGGAAGTCTGCAATACTCACAGCTTCTGCTTTGTTCTGCAAGAGTTGTAACTGTGTTGTGCTACTATGTGGGCAGGGGAGAGGCCTTGGCTACAGCTTCACACTCTGCTCTGCCTCACAGCTTCTCAGGACATCCATTCTCCCACCATGCCAGCTCTTCTGGCTCCCTGGGTGTGTGCACCACAGACTTGGCCCCCAGAAATGGATGGGGCCTCCTTGCAGGAGCCCCCATGGACATTGTCCTGTTTGGTGGGAAGGAAGCACCTCTGCAGGGCAGTCAGACCTGCACCTTAGCCTGCAGCCAAGCCCCAGCAAGGTGGGTCACTGTCCAGAACATCAACAGGGGCCTCAGAAGGAGGCAGGAAACTTCCAGAAGACATGGAAATAAAATTTCTTGCTTTGTTGTGAAGTTCTTTTCTTTCTATAATTTCAGACACTTCCCTAGGTGGTGAAGCATCAACTAGAGGGCCACATCCTGGATTTACAAGTAGCAGTCAGGCTCTGGTACTTCTGGTTCTTTCAAAGGTCAGCTTTTTTATAGAATCACAGAATCATTAAGGTTGGAAAAGACCTCTAAGATCACTGAGTCTAACCCTTAACCCAGCACTGCCAGGCCCACCTCTAAACCATGTCCCTAAGCACCACACCTATACATTTTTTGAACACTTCCACCACTTCCCTGGACAGCCTGTTCTATTACTTGACCATCATTTTGCTGAAGAATTTTTTTTAATATCCAGTCTAAACTTCCCCTGGTGAAATTTGAGGGCATTTCCTCTTGCCTCATCACTTGTTATCCGGGAGAAGAGACTGATCCTCACCTAGCTACAGCCTTCTTTCAGGTAGTTATAGAGAGCAACAAAGTCTCCCCTGAGCCTCCTTTCCTCCAGGCTGGACACCCCCAGCTCCCTCAGTCACTCCTCATATGACTCACTGTCTAGACTCCTCACCAGCTCTGTTGTCCTTCTCTGGACATGCTTCAGCACCTCCATGTCCTTATTGCAGTGAGGGGTACAGGATTCGAGGTGAGGTCTCACAGAGCTGAGTTGTTCCATGTTACACATGGAACACACAGATAGTGGATTTTGATGCGTTTGTTTCTCTGACTGGTCTTTCAGAGAAAATGGATGGCCACCCACTGCAAGAGCCTTATGAGTCCAAACGAGGAGCATACCTGCATCCTGTGGCTCCCATGTCCAAATCTGATGGGAGCATAGCACCAGATGTGCAGGAGCTGACTCCAGGACACCTTTCCTGCAGGTCAAACAAGAGGCAGTCAGGCCTCCAGCAGAGATCATTTGTCTCCCTGTGGCTGAAAGGAAGTAAAGTGAACTGAGCTTACAGGCAAGATCTGGGCCCCAGGGGTGTCTGTTTCCAAGGCAGAAACACATCTTGGCACCTCCTGGCTCCTGCTAAACCATATTACTGTCCAGGAAGGCCGCACAGTAGCTCCCAGAGGGGTTTGGATGCTTGTCATATGGTGCTCGCTTGCCTGTCAGAAGAGAAAAGAAATTGCTTCTTGGACACATCCATGAGGAAGCTCAGCACCTCGGAGGGAAGGGGCCTGGCTTTCCCTTCAGTGGGGCATCAAAACCTTAACAAGGTGTTTCGGGGTGTCTTGTGGCACTGCAAATAGGAGGCATGCCTCAAAATGCCTCCAAGTGAAACTGCTATGAAACGTATGTAGGCGGAAGGTAATTGCCCAGATTAGCCTTTGGCCAGGGCACAGGACTTGACACTTGGGCGGGAGTGTGCCGCAGGAATTTCGATAACCGCACATGGTTGCTGCTCCTGTGACTGAACCGCACCCCAGAGCAGGGCTCACACCTGAGAGGGCTGATGGCCACTTGGAAGCCACCACAGGCTCTGGACAAATCTTCATAGGAGCTGTGCCCATTGTCCTCCCCTTCTGCAAAAGGGCAATTTCAACAGCTCTTACAAACCTGAAATATGAATTCTACCCTCCCCTTTCCTTTTTCCTAAGCCTTTTCTTCTTCCATGTTTTTATCTTCTCTTATCTGCCACTTTTCAGTATTCATTTTCTTCTTTATCATCTTTTTCTATATAATTTTTCACTTCTCATACAGATAGTTTCCTCACTTGTCACTCTCTTTCTTTCCTCAAAATTATGGTATTGTTTTTTAAAAACATTTACTTGTCTTGTCCAAATCCTTCCCACTGTGCTTTCTGAGTTCCCCCATTACCTTTTATTTCGCCTTGCAGCTGCTTAGCTGCTTTTGCCATTTGATTAAACATCCAGGATTTTTCTCATCCTTCACAAGCTTCTCTGGACAAGGTCTGGGGCCACAGGTCTACTCCTGACTGTGGTCTGCATTCCAGTATTGCTTCCATCCTCAGAAGACCCCAGGTCCCAGCTTCCATTTGGTCATGGGAGACTGACCATAGGTAGTTTTTTATGCTATGGGAGCCTATGCATTTATAAAGGCAGCTAAAGACCAATTGTACATACCACATTTCCTGTAAGACTGGATCTAGAAACACATATGATTTGTTGTGATCCTGAGCAAGAAGAAAATTATTGGAAAGTGTTTCAGTTAGTTATAAGTTGCTTTTGGTATGTTCTGGTCAATAAATACAAAAGAAAAATGTATCTTCACTGTTTTCTTGCCTTGGCAGTAACATTTCTGACAATTCATTAGAAGATCCCCTCTCCATTATGCTTAATTTCCATCCAGTAATTTGTTCCTACTTCCGGGAAAATCTGTCTCATTAACATTTGTAGGTACAAGCTTACCTTTATCTTTTCAGTACCACTACTGGGTAATCGTAAGTAAGTCTCTTTGATGTGGCTTTATATAAAAGAAATACTAATTCTGTTATTTATAGCAGCAATGAGCAAACTAATTAATACTTAGTAGTGCTTCTGAACATACCTCTTTTCTCGCCTTTCAACATTTTGGCCACTACTCAGTTTTCTTCATGTTATCACTGCCTTCACACTAGCTGAAGCACCCAGAACCATAACTAATCTGACAGAGGGAGATGTCTAGTGCTATGTGAGGAAGGGTTATTCATGCCATTGCCTGTGATGTGATACCTCCAGTCGTGCATCTCCAAACGATGTTGGCCCTGCTTCCACTGTATCATATTGACAGTTCACACCCTGCTTGCTGTTCAGCTGATACCATAGGAAAGCCTTTTCCCACCTGGGTGGTACACTGCTTTTCAAGTTTCTCTGTCTGACTGGATGTCTGCTCTGGGGTTAGGTCTGACTATAGATAGCACTTGTACTGAATGGATCTCACTTGAATAGCTCTGCTGCACCCTTAAAATATGGACATTAACTTTCAGCCTGCAAGTCAAGGTGAGCTACAGCTCTGTTCCTTTCTCAGTTCTTCTCTTAGGCCAAGGTTCAGGACCTGGTGTGCAACATCGGTGACCTGACACAATCCATAGCTTAGCTTTAGTCAAATATAGTCTTATAAACCATTTTTTCCAATGTCAATATGAAACTGCACTGACATATGGGCTCAGGTACTGTCCTCCACATAGGCTCAGGTGCAGCTGAGAAAGATCTCAGGTTCTTTCCCAGGAAACTTCCCAAATGCTCATCAACTTGATGCAACCATCTGGTGGGTTTTCACTCACAGAAGTCCAGGACTATGTGTCTGCTTGAAAGCTTCAAACCACATTTATTGTAAATTCATGGAAAAAAAAAAAGAAGAAGAAACCACAGGCTGGTAAACTATTACATCTCAGTGTAAAGAACTTGTCCAGTTCTGTGCAGATATTGACAAGAGTATCTAAACAAGCAACAACTTCTCAATATAAATCTCATTAAATAAAAAAGAAAATTATTTCCATATTTACAGATTACAATGCAAATGGATCCTTAAAGCATTATTTTGTATTTAGCAGGTTTATTTCTTTGAAATAAAAGAGAAATGGCTTGAATCTAAGAGTGTACTTTGGAAGCAGCTTTCTAGACAGTCTATTACCACCAGTGAAAGGACAAGCAGCCTCCCCTCGATCACTGCTCTGCTTCATCTCACATCCAGGCTTTCACCGAAGGGCTTCTGGTACCTCCACCTATGAAACAGGGGTGGGAAGGGCATTCATTACATTTGCTGTACAGTCTAGATGGAAAAATTCCTGAAATTCCTGCCGGATATATACTGGCAAGAACTCTGTGCTACACATCACCTCCCATAACAAGAGTGAAGCTGGGAAAGTACCCCACTTTCTGTCAAAATCACATCTGGACCGAAATCACTGTGCTGAGAAAAGCCTAATCAGAGGGAAGCCTCCTCCCAAGTGCTTTATTATGCTCACATTTCTAAGATTTTTTTATTTTTTTTTACTAAATATGTGTACTAAAATTAACTGAGCTTGTGCTATATTGGGACCACAATCAGTTACTGAACTGGAATCTCTTACTTACCCGCCTTAATTGCTTTATGCTGCTTGACCGAATTGCTTCCATGAGGTTGTCATGGAGAGACCTTTGTGGGGTGGATGGCCGAGTGGAAGGTCGTGAACCTTCCTCTGATTTTCTGTCTGAGACTGATTTGAGAGAATCTTTAATTTCTTTCAATATGCTGTTCTCATGTTTTCTGCTTTTTTTGCCTTTTTTCTTTTTCTGTCCATTATGTAAGGCTTTTTTTGAGCTTTCTTGCTGTTTGATGACTTCAGCTATATTCCTGGTTGGTGCCTTCTTCTCTGGAATAACCGGAGGAGGGGGAGGGGGAGGGGGAAGTAGGGGAGGAGGAGGTGGGGGTGCAGGTGCTGGAGGCTGACATTTCACTGGCAGTGCTTTCTTAGGAAGCTTTGGGGAAGACCAGGGTGAGCTTTTAGGTGACCCATAAGGTGAGGACCGAGGTGTCCCCTTCTGCAAAACTTTGGTCTTTGGATTGATGGCTCCGTCACAACCTGACTCTTGCTGCCGCTGCTCCTGCATACGCTTTTGCCTTTGTTTATCCATATTTCTTGTCAGGATACTTGTCATGCTCATTCTTGGGCCAGCAAGGTCAAAGTGGTACCCCAGCTTTACCAGAGTAGTGTTCTCTTTCAACAGTTTGACTATGTCCATTTCCACCTGGCTGCCCATGATGTGCCTTTGATTGTGGAACCGCAGTTCTGTTAGAACCTTGTTATGCTGCAAAGCTCTCATGATGGCCAGCACGCCTTTGCCTGTGATAAAATTTGACTCAATATTCAGACTAGTTATATGCTGATTTACCTTTAACATACCAGCAATAGCTATTGCCACGTTGTCATCAGCATGGGTGTTAGCCAAGCTGAATGACTTAACTACTGTGTTGTCCCTCAGGGCTTGAGAAAATTGTACAAGCATCTGTGAAGTGATGTTTTCAATGTTGTTCAGATTGACGTCTGT
Organism: Pomatostomus ruficeps; assembly: GCA_013400735.1. NCBI lineage: Eukaryota > Metazoa > Chordata > Aves > Passeriformes > Timaliidae > Pomatostomus > Pomatostomus ruficeps. The sequence continues at coordinate 33,778 of VYZT01048760.1, forward strand.
GGTGTCAGGGTCATTGCTCCTAACTTTTTCCAAAGCATCTTCTATAACTGTTGGATTTCCACAAGGGTGGATGGCACTGCTTTTTAAGCTCTGATTATCACTGTCTTTGCCATCATGGCCATTGAGGAAGCTTCCGTTGTCCTTTGCACCATTACACTTTTTGTGTCTGATGTGGTCAGAACGCCTGCTGTTCTCAGGTCTTTCACCAGCTGCAGCATTTTGCACTTCCTCATTGTCATCATCACTCTCATCTTCATCTTCCTCATCTTCTTCTTCATCATCCTCTTCAGTATATGCCTCCTCAGACACTTCACTATTGCTTTCTGTGAAACATTCTTCTTGAAGTTCTTCTGAATTGTCTTCTTCTNTCATGCTCATTCTTGGGCCAGCAAGGTCAAAGTGGTACCCCAGCTTTACCAGAGTAGTGTTCTCTTTCAACAGTTTGACTATGTCCATTTCCACCTGGCTGCCCATGATGTGCCTTTGATTGTGGAACCGCAGTTCTGTTAGAACCTTGTTATGCTGCAAAGCTCTCATGATGGCCAGCACGCCTTTGCCTGTGATAAAATTTGACTCAATATTCAGACTAGTTATATGCTGATTTACCTTTAACATACCAGCAATAGCTATTGCCACGTTGTCATCAGCATGGGTGTTAGCCAAGCTGAATGACTTAACTACTGTGTTGTCCCTCAGGGCTTGAGAAAATTGTACAAGCATCTGTGAAGTGATGTTTTCAATGTTGTTCAGATTGACGTCTGTGGTGTCAGGGTCATTGCTCCTAACTTTTTCCAAAGCATCTTCTATAACTGTTGGATTTCCACAAGGGTGGATGGCACTGCTTTTTAAGCTCTGATTATCACTGTCTTTGCCATCATGGCCATTGAGGAAGCTTCCGTTGTCCTTTGCACCATTACACTTTTTGTGTCTGATGTGGTCAGAACGCCTGCTGTTCTCAGGTCTTTCACCAGCTGCAGCATTTTGCACTTCCTCATTGTCATCATCACTCTCATCTTCATCTTCCTCATCTTCTTCTTCATCATCCTCTTCAGTATATGCCTCCTCAGACACTTCACTATTGCTTTCTGTGAAACATTCTTCTTGAAGTTCTTCTGAATTGTCTTCTTCTTGCTCAGAATCCTGAACAGGAATGTAGGTGTGGGTGTTAAACAAGATTGAAGCAATGTAACTACTGCCTTTTAGCACAGGAACAATTATATTGAAACTATATAAGTTAATGTTGAAAGCTAAAAACAAACATACAGTTACGAGAACAGAAAATATTTCACCTAACACGTTTTTAATATTATTTCTTTTATATTCTTTAGAAAATGCTTAGCATAAATTGCAACCACTTTACCAATGTCAGTGATTTCTGCCAAGAGAAAATTTGATACAAGGTATTACGACACGGACATACTTCATGTTTTCTGTGTTGGCATGCCCACAAGGGGATATAGTTTGGATCCTTGACAGCAGAAACATAAGACAAGGATTTCAGAATGGACATGAGCAACAAGCTTCTTCATTTCATGAGGATTAGACATCTCAGACTCCCTTGCATATGCTAGTATGTCTAAAAAATTAAAGATTGCTATGATTTAAAATACAAACAGTGTCTGCATGTGTAGTCTTGTATACCAGCATGCAAAACAATACAGAATTACAGAAGTCATGTAAAAAATACTATAGATGTACTGCATGGGCTGTACATACTAATAAACTATTTGTGAAGGAAGGATTCAGATGCATTCCCACAGATAACCCCATGTCAGTAACCCCTGAATTTCTCCATGTTTGTCAGGAGCTAAGCCAGTGCTCACTACCAGCTGTTGCAGGTCAGCTCCCATACTGTAAATTGTTATAACTCATTCTCTGTAGAGCAAATGCTTTGTTTTTCTGAAACACAAGGTTATTTTGGTGTGTTTGGTGGGTACCAGGAAGTCAAATTTGGAACCATGCCACAAAGCTCTGCTTGTTGCCTTTAGCAGCTATGGTGGCAAAAGAGAATTCTCTGCAGAGGAGCAGGAAAAGGTCTTCACCTCAGGAAAGCCTCACTCTCCACATGGAGGAATCCAGTAGTGCAGCAAGGATCCAGGGGGTGTGACTGAACCCAGAATCTAAAACCAACCTTACACCTCTTGTTCAAAAAGATCTTCCACGTCATGTTTGGTCTACTGGAAAAACTATAAGTATGCATTTTTCTTTACAATTGTAAATGTTTATAATTTTTGGATGAATTATAATAGGTCTGTATGCACTCCTTCAGTAACATTTGTGTTTTAATCTTTGCAAAATACTAGAATGTATGTGCCAAAATGAGTAGACTCTGCAGAGACACAGCGATTCTGTTTCTGGAAAACAAAAGTGTTACTAACAGGACAGCCTATTTTTAGACAACCTCTATAGTTCTAGGTTTGCTTAATTATCTGACTCGGAAAATAGAGAATTGTTAAAATGCATGGTATCGTTTCACAATCTTCAGCAGAATTCTATGCTGGGACATATGAAAAAAGATGCTAATTGTAATGTTTGCAGAACTGTGACTCTTAATGAAACGGGACATTGAGCCTGATGTTCCTGAGCATTCAGTGCCTGGGGGGCTTGCAGGGTCTGATTGCATTGGCCTGCACAGAGATCCTGCAGGATCCAGCCCCACTCCTTCCCCTGTAGAACATAAGCAGCAAGGCCCTTATGCTGAGATACTGTGCTGCCTATAGGCTTATTAGGGGACTAAGATTTTTATCTGTAGCTTCTGCATATGTGTAGGGCTTTAGGACATGAAAACACCAGGTACCCAAAACCCTGTCTTCATGACTTGGTTTTATATCTAGAGATGAGCAGAAGGAGGCACCTTTAAATGCCCTGTTGTTATGTTTAATGATGCTACATTAATAACAAAATACTTTAATTTTTTTTTTTTTGAGTGGCATTTCTGAGGTCAAAGGTGGAATTTCGTTTCCTGTCACATACATTGTCGCATGTCGTGATAATCTGCGTGATAATTTTGAAATGGAATACTCTTCTCTTTGCAGATCCACAGAGACATATTCTTACTGTGGCAGCACTGGTACAGGACTGCTGCAGGCAGTCTGTAGGGCTTACTTTGTGGAAGTAATTTGATGAAAAGTTAGGACTGAGAGAGTCAATGCAGAGGTAAATATCTCTGGAGGACAAGTTATTCACCCTAAAAGGCTATCTGCAAGTTGTTTGCTTTTTGGACCAGCTGATCTCTCACCACTAACTATACAAGGAGCATGAATAACCACCTTAGATAAAGGTGTATAATTTTCAGATAGTTGAAAGCAAGAAGAAAATTGCTTTCAAGGAGCTTTCTTATTGCCTTCAGTGGAGAGAGTCTTTGTGCCCTCTATATCAGCATATCAACTTTTTCTTATTTAAGGATGCATTCAGGAAGTTTTTTCTCAGACCAAAAAGTATAGAGTCTTTTGTCAGGACTTTGAGGTTTAGCCAGTACCCATCATTAATGCTATATATACATTCAAAAAGAAAAAAGACCAAAGATCCTGCCATTACATAAGATACTGAACTCGACATGTTCAACAGGTTTTTTAGAACTCCCCAGGTTTCGAGTTCCAGGCTAAGCTGGAAATAAACATTAATCTTGCCATTTACTCTCTAGGACTGACAAACAGGGAGTGAAGTTGATGTCTGCAAGCTGATACTAATGGTCTGATGACAGCTACTGGTCTGTGCTCTTGCCTGCAAAGATGTTATACCACCATTCACAAACAAGAGAAAACACATGTAAAAACATCCTGGATATTGCAGGGCAATTTAATCCATCTGACTTTCCTCTAGGAGGACATTTTATCTAGTATATAAACTGCAATTCTCTTCCTACAAATGAACCAAACTCCTGAATCAAGGTTGTTGGAGGTTCTGAGTTCAGTTTTGCTGTCTTTGCCTTTGTTGTATTACCTTCTGCTTAAACATGGGAAAATGTGTCCCTATAAACAGTAAGAGCTTGGTATGAAGCAGTGCCTAAAAATTCCCAGTCCCCACTTTGCTTTGAAATTACATGGAGCCATCATGAAAATAGAAGTTGCTTTTTGTTTGGGCTCAGTCTCACAAATACTTTTAGCAAGGATCAGGGGTGCCAACATGGACATCAGCTGAGACTGAGTGCTCGCTGCTTGCCAAGACTGAGCCCTTCACTCCTGCCCAGCTGTACTGTTCATTTGCAGTTCAGGAAATGGCTTTTATTACTAACATTTTTATTTTGGGGGATGAGTTGCCTAACAAACACTATTGGTTGTTTTTTTGGGAATGCAGTTAAATGGTTTGACTGATGACTCTACCCCAGGCCACTTTTTAAACAATGTACAGCTGCCCTCTGACAACAGTTGCCAGAAGACTCCTGAACCATGCCAACGATCCTCGGCAGGGACAAAGCAACACAAGCTGCTGACTGCAACGCAGCTTTCTTCCAGCGAGCACAAAGCCTGGCATCCGCTTACTCGACTTCTGACATGACATGTATTCAAAATTATCTTCCTGACATGCTCCTCAGAAGTCAATGCTGGCCTTTTTTTAAGGAAAGGAAAAGATATTTTGTGTAGTTTTCTTTAAAAGTAAAATGCTGTCCAAAAGCCCACATCTCTATCTATTAATAATTTCTGACACACCCTTTGACTTTTTTCTATTGTAAGCACGAATTACAGTTTTTAAGGCACTTTTTTCTGTTCTGAACTGAGCATTTAATGTACCTCCAGAGAAAGCAAAAACTCCCTGAGCTAATACTCAGCACTTTAGCAGGCACAGGGGTATGGCTAACAACGTTCTTAAACATGCTACAAGAGACTGAAAGGAGATTTAATCAGTCAATGAGATCATGCCAATGAAGAATAAAACCAAATATCTATAGGAAACAGCAAATGCCTCAGCATCTTACCTTCTCGCAAGCACCCAACCTCTCTTTTTCCAAGAGTTTCTTGGTTTCCCTCTCCCAGTAGGCCATCAGCGCTTCCCTGCTGAAAGTTCCTGTTGGGGTTTTCTCTGTCAGGCTCTTCTGCCGTTGTCCCACTGGAAGGTTACGGTCGGGCTCTATGTCCTCTAGCTCCCGCTCCAGCTCCTTCAGCTCCTCTTCAGTGAGGGAAGCGAGGAGCTCGTCTTCATCAATGTCTTCATATTTACTGAGTTCTCTTCTATACCCAAAGGTAGACATGGTCCTACTTGGTCAGGCTGGTACAAAGCTGAAGTGACCAGGCATTCAAGAAGGCTGAAGCAAGCAAGCTGTGTCTCGTGTGGTCAGCAACTGTTTGCCTGCACAGCCAGAGGCACCCTTTTAAGAGTAATCGTCGGGGGCTTACGACAATGCACGAAGGGATGAAAGCATGCTCCGTTTTAGGCATCAGACGTCAGCTAGACATCTGAAGAGTAAGAATGTCCCAACACTAATGTTTGCAGGTCCCTTAAAGAGGGGGATTATTGACACACTGGCCATGGCCATATTTAGAGCAGGCAGCTAGTGGGAGAATACCAGCCTTGCAGACGGGGGGGCGGCACCAAATAAAACCCCGGGTGCACTTACACTGGCATCGTGTCCAAATTGCAGTAGGGAAAGAACAATGAAAATCCATTTAATCCTGAGCTGTCACAGGGGCTGGAAATAAAACACCCTTGCCGTTGTTCAGTGGACTTCCTCTCACTTTCACAGTTTTCTAGTGGAATGCTGTTATCCCGCCAAGGTGTTCGCAGACTGTTAGGATCGGGGGAAAGGCAGCCAAGGGGAGGAGGTCGGCATGTCAGCACCTGTGAGGAGCACTGCTCTCGCAGTGTCACATGTAGCTTGTAAAAAATCACACAATTGGATTTTTTATTAATTGCCTTATTTTTATCTAGGACTATCAGAGGGAGAATCAGCTTGACATGCCCATTTAGAGCACTCGTGAAATTTTTTTTGGAGAACTGCGCTCTGCTGGGAGGGAAAGGACAGAATCACTCAGAGATTTAAGGGTAACGAGCCCTGGGTGGGCAGGGGGGCTGTGCCTTCATCACTTCTGACAGGCCAAGCAACTGAAGGCCTCTAGTGGCTATTCTATTAATGGCTGTTGCTTGCTGTCACTGACTGATGTGCAGCTGGAGAGTGCCCTTCAATTCTTCATTCTAAATGTACAGCTACATTAGAGTTTCTGCTAATAGATGATAGATTATTCTGATACTATTTTTATAGACAGGTATCTTTCAGTAAGCAGAAATTACAAAAAGAAACATTAAACTTTGTACTCTTTATTGTTTGTTTTTCTGATGTGATTGGTTTTTTTTCTTTTTTTCTATGAGCAGTGAATGATGGTGAACTAGCAATGTTTTCTGAAACATGCAGGCCAGCAATATCTGCCAACCTGCATTGTGAGAAAGAGGGGAGAGGAAGAGAGAGGGTTTTAGTATGGGGAAGTAGGAATGCATCTAAAACAACATGTATCAACCTTCTTAAATGATAACACACAGTGTGTTTTAGACAGTCAAGCCAATATTAATGGAAATGTAAGTGAACATTATTTGAATTATTGTTCTTGTCCAACATCATCTCTTTTTGGTCAATATGGATTGGACACCTGAACTTATGTATGTTGTTTAGCCAAACCGAGCATTTAGTTTTATTATTATGCATATTGCTTTACTGACAATAGAGAGAGGAGATTGAGCATGATTTTCATAAAGATTTGACGAAGAAATTACATTTTGCCTTTGATTATTTGTCTATATGAACTTCATACAGTTATCTTGATCAAGAAATGGTATGAAAGCTTATAACCTTAGTCTTTCCTAACCTACAAAATGCATTAATAAAGCAGACATAAGAATATTGTACACCTTAAAATAAAACAAATATTTGCAGGTCATTTACATTGACAGAACCTTTGGATAAAATAAAAAGGAGGCAGATGCTTGGCTTATGGAGCTAAGAGCGTTACCTTCACAGAATAAGGACCCATGATGAGTCAAGTGCACACAGACAAGTCAGTGGGTCCACAGGAGTTCTGCTCATTCTTTCAGCTGCACTTGCAGAATGAAGCCTGGGCCAAAATCTGAAAAATGTAAAAGACTAGGCAAATATAAGAAGTACTTTTTTTTCTTTTAACTTTGCCTCATCAATGCTTTTTGGTAGAGCTGACATAAGCATTAATTATATATATATAACTGCACTCCAAGCAATTTTATTTCTCCAGTATATCTAGGACAATGGTTCACATTGTTATCATTGTAGTTAGCCAGAGAAGCAGCACAAAAAAGTTCTTTCTTGAGTGCATTTTTGCTGACAACACTTTGTTGCAAACATTTCTTAATGGAGTTAGGAAATTTGCACTGGACAGATTTTCAGTTGGAAAATGCTGATTGAAAATGAAATGCTTTTAGAAATATGCAATATTTTAGTAGTATAATGTTGCTAAGTACAACACTGAAGTGTACAATATTAAAAGCAAAAATATGCTGTTAAAAATTAAATCTCTTCAAATATACTGTTTCCCAGAAAAATCTGAGCTTTCTGCTTTTCATTTTTTTTGTCAGGTACAACAAAAATTGTATGTCTTTCAATTTTCCTGAGCTGAGAGTCCATAATACAAAGTACAAACATACAGATACCTGAATTGTCTATTCAAAGTTTTCTATGTATAAACCTAATTTTCCAAACTCAAAGGAACTTCAAAAAGCAACATGTATTATTCACTTCTAAAATAATATTGCAAAGGAAGATTTAATAACATGAATATTACCTCCAATGCTACTCCTTGCTGAGGTGCAATACAACACTGGGACAGCGGTGATGTTTTTCTACACATAAAATGCCAATGATCCATTCTAGCCATGAGATAAGATATAGATGTTACCAAAGATGGACAAGGTGCTTTCTTGTACATTTCTCCCCTGAAGCAGGGGGTAAATTGGCAGTTAGGTGAGGTTATGAGAGGTTTGTGTCCTTTCTTGATCCTATATGACACTCCTGGGAAATGGCCAAAAGGGAAGACCCATGAACGCTTCTAGGACAATTTTAATAAAAATCATAAGGCTGTAGCACATGTCAAATTACACACAGAGAAAAAAAAATATGGTAAAACTGTAAAGCTAAGTACTCACAGATAAGAAAACATGGGATTAGTATTTGTTGCTGCCTCCCGATGAGCACTGAAACACAGTCCTTAATTCCCTAAGTTCTGTAATGATATACTTTGATCCTAGACCCAAGAGAACTCAGGACCTTTACTCTTCTTCAATGCATGGGAAAGATCACACACATTTAATAGCCTTTCAGCATTTTATTTTGCCCCTGTTCTTCAGCATAGTAAGGCTATCAGTGGTTTTAATTGTCCAGTGGCCTTTTCAGAGGACATGAAGGTGTTACCACTTTTTAAGGAAGAAGAATAGAGGTACAGAAACCTTAAGACTGAAAGTACCCGCTAATTTGGAATTTTGGATTCCCTTTCTGGCAGTATTTGGCATTATGCAAGCATTTCAGCTGATCAGGGTTCAGTTCCTGTGGGCTTCAGCCATGACCAAAGCTTCCCAGCCCTACAACATTTCAGATCATAGGTTCCAATTTCCGAGGGGAACTCGGAGCCAAGACAGGAGTGATTGTGCTTTCCTGTATCAGCATTCTTGCCTAAAACATTTTTTTCCTGTTTCATACTCTTCTCAGGCACTATACATGTTGTGATTTCTGAAAAAAAAACCCAAGCAAAAACCCCAGCAGTCTGAGCAAACTGTTTTATCTCCCAGGCTGTGTTCTCAATCATATCATTATAAACAGTTTAGGAAAAGTCCATTGTGTGCTGGTGAGGTGGCACAGTGAACTTCCTTTCATCACAGGAGGCAGTGAGCAAAGCATGAACCATATGTAATACATGAGGGCAGATTTATAACAGCTACATTGACTGCTCTTTGGGATGAATCCTCCAATTGGACATTAGGAAAAATTTCTTCATGGAAGGGGCTGTCAAGTATTGGAACAGATGGTCCAGGGAAGCAGCTGAGTCACCATCCCTGCAGGTATTGAAAAGATGTCTAGGTGTGGCACTTAGGAACATGGTTTTGTTGTGGTTTTAGCAGTGTTAGGTTAACATTTGGACTTGATGACCTAAAAGATCTTTGTGATGATTTGATGAAGTGCTTTGCCACTCCCTAATAGAAAACCCAAAGTCACCTCCCTAATGCCCTGCTGAAATCCTGTATGCAGGGAATTAACCATTTCACCAATAGGCCACGAAAACTCATCTCTCATTCAACAGAATTATTAAAAGGTTTGGTCACTTCAGAACCTGAGCTAAGAGAGAGAAAATGAGAACTGGAAGCATCTATTTTATAGGAGGAGGATTCACTCTGTCATTCCAGATCTTGGCACCCAGGTTCCTGGCTTTCAGCAGCTAGATTTCAGACAAGACATTCAGTATTTCCTAACCTGGTGATTTATTTTCTTGGTGTTAAAAGAGGAAACCCTTCTAAGTGTCCTTTTTGCCTTTCCAAGCAATTAGCTAGTTCAATCATCAGCCTTTTCAATCAACTTTGTTCCACTTTATACATTTCTACACTTGGGGCACATTGGCACAATTGCTGAAAGGACACAAGCAGTATGTGGCAGGTGGTGCTCACCCCTCAGCAGGACAAAGCCCACAGTTAAATGTATATTTCCACTCAGATGAGTGCAGGGAAAACTACAGGCAGGCAAAGAAAGGGCTGTACAACCTTGTCCTCAGGCACAGGACAGTGGCTATTTCAGTCCCAGCTCCCGAGGACAGCCTGTCAGACAGATGCATTGGCTCGTACTGAGCTCAGTCCCACGCTGCAGGAACAGGTCCAATTGCCATAGAGCACATTAAAAACAATGCACCACAGCACACTGGGCTTTCCCCAAGTCTCCTGCTGCCCATCTGCAGTGCTGCTTGCTCCTGCCTCCCACCACTACTTTTGCAACCCTCATTCCTCAACCAACTCCTTCCCTCCTGCCGTCCACTCAAGCAGACCCCAAGGCACCAGCCCCTCAGTTCTCTCTTCATGCCTTATTGCTGCTGTGCTGCTTTCTCCATCCCTGGCCCTGCAGGCCTCTCTCTCCTGCCTTGCCTGCAAGCCCCTCACTGTTCTCAGCCACCTCCACAGCCCATTTACTGACATCTTCTTCTTACTCCTCCTTGCATGTCCCCTCTGTCCTGCTCTCATGTTCCTCACTGCCTGCTTTCCCCCTCCCACTATAGCTATATATATAGATATATTTATCTCTGTATGTGTTTCAGGTTTTGTATGCTGCGTGTACAGGCCCATGCTGAATGCAGAATTCAAATCATCCTGGAGAGACACAGGGTCAAGCAGCCTGGCAAGTACACAGGACCACAAGGCAGACTGATGGGACAAGCTGCATCTCTTTCCCTCGGGAGACTCACATAACTTGTGAAAATCGTGCGCACGGTACTGTGCCTGAAAAGGATGTGTCATCACCTACATTTAACAGTGGTATCAGCGCCGCAAATGGGATGAAGCATGCAGTGAAGGCATTTGAAGGAACAATTTTTCAGCTGCTTTCCTGTATGCCAGATGATTCTGTTCAGTCCATCTCTCCGGGTGGTGCTATAAACAGGGAGTCACACAGAAGAAGAAGATATTTTCTGTCATCCATGCTGGGGGAACAAAAAATGGGGTAAGTGCAAAGATGATCCTGATTCAGTCTTTGCTTGGGAACCAGATTCAGCATCGTAGCTCAAAGACAGACTTTTCCTACATATTCCTTGCAACACACCCTAGGCTACCAGGAGGGCAGATTCCAGGTCCAGCCTGTAGTTTAACAACTTAGACCATCACAAACAGTAATCAGCTTTCACCCAAAAACATATGCATGTGGGCTGCCTTATCACTCAGATCAATTTTGAAAACAGCTTTCTCAACAGCTGCTGGGGACATGACTATACACCATACACCAACAAGCCACAGGGCAGCCACTAATCTAATGTATTTCAATGGTTGGGGGTGTTTGGGTTGCCTCATTTGTCAAGATAGAAGAGTCAGAGTGAGTGAAGAAGTGAGAGGGCTCTGATAGTGCTGCTGATGGGAAGACAGTAAGGATGCATCCTGGAAGGGGAGTCAAGAGGTCAACCTGTCGGCAGGGAAGGACTGGGGGGAAAAATACATCTGAGTTCCAGTAAGAACACTTCTGAACTAACAAATTTCTCAACCTTTAACTAGAGGAAAGAAAACTCACTGCTCACATTGCACAGGCACCTTTGTGCATGGATCCTGGAGGTCTATTTTATTACACAGAGAGAATGCAGCTGGGTGCCAAAGGTGCAGCAGACTTGGGGTTTATTGCTCCTTTTGCCTACTGGAATAACACTAAAATAAGGAAGACAACAGGGAAAAAGAAATCTTATTGAATAAATGTCATTCCTGGTCCCAGTTTTCTTTCCTTCCTACACAGCCAATACTTTTTAATCATCTTGTGTCAGTACAATGTCATGTTCTGTAATAACAGTGTGAGATGAACCTGCTTATCTTTGACAGCACAAACTGTTCTTCCCAGGGTTTTGCCCAAAGCAAGTGCTTCTTCACGTCTCTGCAGACTGGCCATTTCCTCATTTCTGCCACACCAAAAAGATAAAATGCTTTGTATGCAGGGATAGTCTTAATGCTCTTGATTTCATATAGCTGCTCTTATTCCTTAGGAAGAATCTCAGTCTGCTTTACAAACATTGCCAACAGATTTACAAACTATATATAGAAATCGTTTCACTTGCTACTGATGTACAGACATAGGCTGACCACAGCAGCTGTCAGGAGTAACATCGCAATATTGATCAACAGGTTTGGAAAGGAAGTAGAGGCCACTGTATTGCAAAGAAAGTAGCAGAGGAACTGCTGTATGCTCAAAAAATGTGGGATTTGGAAGGGCAATTTCAATGGTATGTAGTTAGCCTAATCTTTAAAAAATTAAGCATAATAAAATAGGTAAAATCTACCAATGTACGAACTATATTATTTGTGGTGGTATTTGCAAATACACTGTAATATGCATGCCCAGGTCAGGTAGTTATTAAATTATAAGTGATTATGAAAACTGCATAGATTTCATCCTTTGTTAATACCGGAGACCCAGACAATTCTCTCAAGTTAGCCAAACTTAGGGTTTGTCATTCAGTTAAAAAAGTTACTCTCTTTCTTTATGAACAGAGAGCAAAACAGGTACTTACTTCTATATTTAGCATTTCCCTTGTCAACTTTTTTTTTAACAGTGTGTGTTTATGAATTTTTTTTAAAAAGGAGATGCCAGCAATATAAACAATTTATATACTTCACAGGGAATTAAATAGAAGCAGCACTACTAATCAGGTAAATTCTCTACTTTACTGTCTTTAATTACATTGGGGTTTTGTTTCTGGAATTTTTTTGTTTTGTTTTGTTTCTGTTGTTTTTTGTTTTGTTTTGTTAGTCCATATTAATGATAACAGGAGTTCTGGGAATATCTGCAATGCACAAAATGTGTAGACAAATGGCAATGGGTTTGCCCAATTAAATGTAGAGATTTCTAGTGAAAATTTGAATTTTGAAAATTAAATGTAAATACATTGTACATGCCACCACAGCTACACTGTTATATCATTCTTATGACTATTAACCATTCTCTAATATATTTTTATAGTTTTTCAGGATAACCCCAGCTCCCTCAGCCATTCCTCATAAGATTTATGTTCCAGCCCCTGGGAGTGATGGAAAGCAAAAGAGGTAAGACCTGTTCTACAGAGATAAGTCATCACAAACTTATGTCCATGCAAGCCACAGTCAAACCATGGATATTTTAGAAGGTTTTGTTTTCTGCCCCAAGTAAGTGTCACAAAAAATCCCTTTACCTCACCCCCAGGTAGACACAAAAGAGCCTGTGACTTTGTGACTGTGTTTTTCCATGTGTGACTCCTCTACTAACGGCAATGGTCTGAGAAAGGGCAGCTCAGGCACTTGGGGCCCATGCCAGAACACAGACTGCTGCAGTGAAACAGTAAAATTACTGCCCACCTCCCACCTCAGCCTCGCCCCTGCCTTGATACCCAGAACACGCTCTGCCGTGCCAGCTCCCAAAATTAGATGGTAGCCAGTGCACAGAGTTTTATGGATGATCCACACACAAGACTTTGGCTTCTACAGGGAATAGCTGGTCATATACAGGACTCATGGCTATTGTTTGCTCCCTCCGTCACAGAGCTCTGAAAACACTCACAGCTACAAAGTCTATCCCACGGGTGCTGAAAAGGCTGATGTAACCACTGTTGAATGTCTTGCTCCTTGGAAAGCTCATCAGCCTGGTGCAGCTGCTTGTCAGATTTTACGAGAAACAGAAACCAAATTATATCTCTGATTTCAAACATTGTCCCCAAATCGATAGGAGCCCCTATTCCACAGCATGCCTGAATCAGTGCCAGGGCATTTAGTTACTCGTAGACAACATGGCCTAGGGGTGGGCATGCGATGGAATTGGGTTGCAGTGGAGCAGCCTGTGAGACACACCCAAATAGTTGAGAAAATTAAATTCTAGTGTTGCAAGGGTTCAATCACAGTCCAAGAAGGGAAAATAAAAAGTATTTTTTCCTACCAATTTATTTTTCCAGCTGGGGATGATGCCTTTGCCTCGCTTCAGACAACCACCAGTTCTGGTCCAGTTACATTTCCTGCTCCTACCACCACGCAGTCAAGTCCATAGAAGTCGTATTAAATGGTCTGACTGCAAAATACGGGAGTCAAGAGAGTTGTTTTCAATTCCTAGCTGTGCCATAAGCCTGACCTGGGGAAAACAGCTCCCTTTCCATGACTATTTCACCTCATACTTCATTTAAAATAAAGTTTTGCTTCTCCCTCCATTCAGTTCACAGATGCCTTGAAAACATGAAAGACAGTTTCTTGTAATGCCGTACTTGCTTTAGTATCTGGGGGAGGGAGAGAGAGGAGGAAAGGAGGGCGGGCAGAAGTCTTCAATAAATAAACAACTTCAATGGTGAAGGACAGAAAAGCTTTAAACTAGTATTAGGCCACCTCCTGTAACAGGCAACCAAACAACAAAAAGGGCCTGGTTGTATTGATTAAAAGATAAACACAACCAATACCATGTCTTTTTAGCTTACCTAATGATATTCAAAGGGCTAGTTCATGGTATTTTAAACACTTGGGGCAATGCTCAGTGCTAGATCTGAATGCTTTGATGCTGCAGGCAATGTAACTATTGCCTGATGCATGTATGAAGTCCTAAATATAAACCTTTGCCCGTGAACTAAAATTACTAATGGAATTTGGCTCTAGCCACAGAAAGGGTTTAAAATCTCCTGTCTAAAGCCCTATTTGATCATGTTTCCTTTGCTGGTTGCAGTATACTGTATCAGATATGCAATTACCCAGATTCTTGTGTTGTGGTCACTGTATTCATTAAAAGTACCACAATTTAAGATTTATTATGATTAAGCCCATATTTCTAATTAGGAATTCCCACAAAGAAATATCAGTTTACAGGTGAAGAAGCATACATGTATTTATCCTGGTATGTGTAGGATGTATTGGCCTGTGGAGCCTTGACTTGCAGTCAGCCTTGCTGGGTTCACTAAGCATGCTGTGCTCAGGCCATGCCTGCAGTCACCAGTCACCTGGGGCATCCCTCTATCAGGGGCCTGGCCCAGATGCCAGATGCCTAGAAATTTTTCACAAGTGACTAAATTATTATTTTTCATCCTGGTCAAAATTTCTGGCAAAACTCCCAGAAGTTATGTCTCAGAAAGCTACATGAATAGTAGTCTTACTGAGAGCAGAAGGAGGAATTAAGCCTCCTGTTAAACCTTCTGAAATGTGTCCCAGACCAGTAATTTTCACTTTTTCCATTTGTTCCAGTGAATCTGTCATGAAGAAGGACAGACACCCAAAGGACCGATATAGCCACCTTTGGCAGTGGAATTTACATCTCTGACTCAGAAGTTAGGTTTTATATGACAATGGCATCCAGCAAATAAGGAGAAATTCTGAAGAACAGGGAGAGCCAGTTTAGGGGGCAGGGCAGAAGCATACGGGAGCTCAGCCTTGGTTTGTGTGAATATGTGTGTGTGTGATAACCAGCACATCTCTCAAATAACAGGATGCCCAGAGTTGTTGTGGCTGCCCCATCCCTGAAAGTGTTCAAGGCTAAGCTGGAGACAGCTTTGAGAAACCTGGCCTACTGGAAGGTGTCCCTGCCCATGGTAGGGGCTTGGAACTAAATCATCTTTAAGATCCCTTCCAACCCAATCATATGACGATTGTGGGTTTAGCTAAATGGACTATGCCCTATGTAATCCCAACAGGCACCAATTGAAGTGTTTTCTTATTTGGGAGGGTTTGTATTTTTTTTTTCCCTCAAGATAGAAGGGATGGTAGAACAAAAAAGGGAGTAACTTCAACCAATTTTCAATTAAATATTCTTTAAATTTAATCTGTCGGATTCTTTTTCTCTAAATGTGCAAAAGCATATTGTGCAGCGCATGACAGCATGAGTGAGGGTGAGTCTGTTCAAGAACTGATCTGCCAAAACTCTGAAGGAACCATAATTAAAGTTACAGTATTTCTTAACCAAGAGGATATGTGGCTTGATTTCCTGGTTTATTTACCCGTCAAAATCTACTCTTTGCTTAAAAGAGACTACATAAAGTCCCTTAAATTTTGCCAAGCCTTGAAACATGCACACATGGAAGTTGTAGTTGGGAGCAAACACTTTGCAAAAATACCTAAAAATAATGTTTGAAGAATTTTATATAGGACCATGATCTTTAATGTACAAAGTATGCTGCAACACTTTGGATGAATGTGACCTGACATAAGCAATAAAAGTTTCCTATAATAAATCATAACGTTCTTAACTGGATGTTAGATATTTACCCAGTCTGTGGTATCTCTGTTCATTCTTCCTGTGTTTCCATGAAAAAACTTAATTCTTGTGCTTAGAGGAACATAATCCATATAATCTATAAAAACACAAGCCACTTTTCCAGCTAAATGTTTCAATCACAGAACAGCAATAAACTCACAGAACTGAAAAAGAGAACACATCAAGTCATAATTTCAGAATCTGTGCAGAGGAATGCTAAAAGAACACATTTTAAAGCAATTACAGAAGATAATTTAAACAAAGTCCTAGCAATGGCCTTCAACATTCAAATTGATACCTATGTAGGTTACTTTAAATGCCATTTTCTACCATGTTTAACCTTTGTGAATCCTTAATTTATGCAAACAGGCCTGAAGGCAAAAGTTTTTTTAAAAAATGGGTGTAATTTGTGACACTGTTTTGTTGAATAGAAAAAATTCTTCGGAAACACATCTACTCCAGTGGTTAGGAATGGAACAGAAATTCCAAAATCCTTCCTCATGATTTCTTAAAATTTCCTTCCCAAATCTCTAATATATGAATGCAAATATAAAACCACACTATGTACATAATTTTCTTTATTTCAGAGTAGAAAATGAGAAATGGCTATTTTATTTTTAGAGTGTTTACAAAAAAGGATTTTTCCAGTATGTTAACCTTAATTCTACACCATAAACTAGAATGTTTAAGTCTGGCTAATGAAAAGGGCAAAGTGAAGAGAAGCAAGAAAGGTATGTATTTACTAGTTTATCCTTTATTGACGAAGTAGTCCACCTGGGAATAAACTCATGCTCTGGAGCTGGCCACACAAAAGAATTTCCAAAGATATCCTGACACATCTCCACATTATATCCATGACTGAGCAACAGCCCCAGCATCATGTCACCATTCAAAGAATACCGAATGCACTGGGGAAATGTGTATCATTAAGCAACAAAATTAGCAGTTGACATCTGCTCCATAAGATAGGAGTAGCTTTACAATTCCATGGCTGTCAGCTCTCACTGCCACAAGAACACAGTTTAAAGGATCCTTGTTTGGATTTGCTCCTGCTTTGAGCAATATTTTGGTGCAAAGAATCTCATTGTTAGAAGCAGCACAATAAAGTGCAGCTTTCCTTCTGTCACTGTAAGTCTCTGAAGTTACATGTTTGGACAAGAGGGTGTTGACATCCAAACCATTTTCAGTGATGAGCTCTAGACACTGGTTCTGGCCATCTGCAGCTGAGTGAACTGTGCTTAACCCACTCTCCTGGATTACGGTTTGGGATGTGGCTGCAATGAGATACTTCCTGGCCCTAAAAAACGGTGAACAAAACTAGGCAGGTGTAACTTCCCTGCATGAAGAAAATAACCCACACCCAGCTATAATCTGAATTACCAGCTGGATATTTTACAAAAGATCAAAACACAGAAACACCAATTTTGAACACTATCAAATAGGATGTTGTGTTTAAATTGTTTCAGTGGTTTTCACTTAATTCTAAGGAGTGTGTTTTGCATTTTGCTTTGTTTAGGCTAAAAATAAAAGTTAATTAAATCGAATCTAACACAGGTACTTCTGAAATATAAATGTATATAAATATATGTTTGCAAGTTTGCTACAGCCATCTTTGATGCGACCTTGTGCCACACTGTTTCTTAGAGAAAATGTAAAGTCCAACATCATAGTCACAGGTAATGCCACTCACAAGCCACTTGTGTATGGGAAGCAGCCCTTGCTCATTAGGCACGTTGCCACTTTCACCATGCTCCAAAAGCAGAGCTGTGCAGTCTAGACTACGTCCTCCAGCTGCTTTAAACAGCACTGATGCACGATCATCTCCTAAGGCCTTGACATCTCCACCTCAAAGGAGGATACAGAACAGCTCACCTGAATGGGCTCTGCTTTGACTGTAAGAATTACAACTGAGGATATTCAAACCGGCATATTTCAAAAATACTTCATTAATACCAACAGAATTTCATATGTGGAAGGAAAGATAGGAGGGAGGGATGGAGGGAGGGAGTGGAGTAAAGAGAAACATAGAAGGGCAAGAAGGGCACAAGTCTCTCCTTGACTGAAATGGATTGCTTTCAACTCTGCCACTGCTCTCACACACATTATGGAAACATGTAAGCATCACTCCAGTCTAGCAGAAACACTCACCTATGTTTCCTTTCCTTCTAGTTAATTTCCTCCTTTCTTTCCTTTCCTATAACCACCTGAAAGACCTCAGCAGTCAGGCAAGCTGTATGCCAGTGCAGAGGTGTATTTCTCTTTTCCTGACTGCATACTGTTATGATTAAGATGCTCCAGCATATCACAGTGACCCCATTCAGCTGTAATGCCTAATGGTATTACTCAATATCCGTCCTTAATCTTCACATTTCCATCAGTCTTCGGAAGATCAGTAAAGTCTTTGCATCTCTGTTTTGCAGCTTCATGCATTGCTGACCAATGTTTTATGCACATCTTTTAAGTCTTCTAAGCTTTAGAAAATCTCTTCCTCATGTTTCTTTATGAGAAAATTGAAAAGATTTCCAGTCCTAGAAATATGAGAATCCAATCTATGGTAAATAAACAGTAATGTCACCTGCTTGGGAAATCAAGGTACTCCAATACGAGCTCAAAACTGTCTCGGTTTGGAACATGGAAGGCAAAAGCCACTTTGATTCTGAGAATCCAGAAGCGGGTATATCACAAGGAAAGCAAAAATTAAAATCACATAATATTCACATCTGGTCCTTACTTTTAAAGTTGTTGCAATCATTATAGTGTCCCAGGAAAATTCCACTTGTGACTTTCTTTTTCACCTGGTAGCTCAAATCCTAGTGTGTACTCTGTGATTGCTGTCACCCAGCTAACATCTGCTGTACTTAAAGGCCATATTCTGTTGTTTTGAGGTTCCATGGTTTTCCTGGATAAATACTCTTGCAAATTATTTACATATAAAATAGTGATGCTGAATAAGAGTCTAATTTTACTTTTGAAGGGAAGGAATTTCTGCTTTGGAATGGCAGATCACTCACTGGTGGAAAAGCTGAGGGAGATCAGCACCATAGGGTTAACAAATTTAACTTTTGTGAATGTCCTATTATATAAGAAGGTTTTCAAGAGGCAACAGTCTTCATAACTATCCACAACTGCTTTGAAGTATATGAAGTTATGACCAAATGTACCTGGAAGCCCAGATCATCCCACTAGATAGATACTTCTTCAGCATTTACCTTTCTACTAGAGACCTCTCATCGGAGTTTTAAAATAAAAGGAGTAACTTTATCATGAGCATCATCTATTAAGTGTTAAGCACCTGATCCCCTATTTCACTGAAACTAGGACTGAAATGTATGATGCACAACAATATCTATGTCCACGTTTTCAGAGCTAAGTGACAGAAAAACATAAAAAGCATCACATAAACAATACATCGATGACAGATCTCACTTTCAGGAGTTTGTATAGAGAAATACTTAGGAAAGTAAATTGTCATTATAAGGGGCAAGATCTTTTCCATCAGCTCTCATTAACTCTTTCAGGATTCATTAAAAGCAATGGCTGAAAATAGCTGAATTTTCACAGACTTACAATTATAGAAAAGAACTGAAAGCAAGACATTTCAGAATGCCTTATAAATGGCTCAGGGCCTTAAAATGGTAATACAGTCTTTGCATCTGATGAAAGTTAATAAAATGTCAGATAACTGAGTATTTCAATACCGATAATGGCATCATATATTGTATTTTCTCATATTAATTTCACAGACTTATTCTCTTCAGAATCATGAAGATATTTTGACATTTAACAGAAACTGGAAGCTAATACAGCTAAATTACTCATGCATATTAAAACTCATTTTTTTCTACCAATAGCATAAAATCTTCCAAAGGAATCATCTTGCCTCAGAATGGGGTATTACGGTGCAGTTGAAACTTGTTTTCAGCACAAGAGGGGAGGGAAATGAGATGAGAGGTTTTTCAAAATACCTGCCTGCTCCTCAAGAAACCATCTGATAAAACAAAAAATCTCCACTAACCTCCGGAGCTTCAGAAAAAGTACATTCCAGTTAAAACAACAGCTTATTCTTGTACTGGTACCATAAGATGGTCAAATAGGACCAGGTTGGCAAAGGTATCACCTGAACATACAGAGAAGGTACCCTGACTAAAAAAAATGGTTCCCTTTTCTTAGAAGCATCTCAGCAATCACCTAAAACATACAGAGCATCTTGAAGATCAGCTCGGTGCTCACCTGCAGCGTGATGAGTGCTGAACAGAATGCTGGGTACATTTCACCAGGTATTGGGCATTTACTTTCATCTAAAATAATGACCAGCATCTAAACCAGACAAGCCAACAGCAGTGCTGGGATGAGTACTGAACAGAGAAGAAGCACCGGCAGTCATGTTGCTTAACCCAGAGAGAGAAGGCAGTTACCAATAAGAAGTGGAGTTTCTTCTTTGTAATTGGTGGTATTGGGATAAACACCCTTTTTCAGGATTATTTGCACGTTCTCCACAAAGCCAGCTTTTGCTGCCAAAGTTAATGCTATTTTTCCATTGCATGTTTTGTATTCCCACATTGATTTGTCAAATGCTAGAGGTAAGAAAGTGAAGAAAGATACACTAAAATTAAAGCACAAGGCTGTTAGCACATACACTTATACCAGAAATCCTTAAATGCTAAGTTTTTATGAAAAGTACTTGTAATTATGTTAACCTAACCAGTACTGCCAAACACACTGAATACTGAATAGTAATTTTTGCTTTTTCTGTAAGTTTCTGAACAAAATGTTAAAAATGGTCCAAGTTATTTGCTGGTGTAAATTGATGAAACTTTTCCAAAACCAGAAAATGTGCCTGAACACTTAAACAACAAAAGCAAGATGCTCCATGGAGAACTTGGTCATACTTTTTTTAGTGAAACAGTTCTAGCCTGTTGGTGTCTTTATTGTCCTATGCTTCTTTGCTGCTTCCCTTATCTTATGGGATATTTTAACCTTACTTGCCATCTAAAGCGACTTCAAATGTTTGTGGAATTGGCTGTTCTGCTACCTCATGCAGTGGAAACCACTCTCTTTGATCAGTTTCCTCCAAAGCACATGTCAGGTTCACAAGTTCTTGACACCCAGATACTTGACCTTAGAAACCTGAACAGATAAACATGATGCAGTTGAAAAATAATATGCCAAAAGCTCAGATTTGAAAAGGGACTATTTTATTTTATTTTAGGGGTTTTACCTTGCTACATGGATGTTACAATTTTCCTATTGTTCTCAGTAGGCAATACAATAAAATGCTCTCATCTCATGTCATTATGACTTTTAATGGTCCCTAAGATGATAAACCCCCCTGCCCCCAAACAAACAACAAACACTCACAAATATCGCTTTATCTTTATACTGCCAAGGCACAGTCTATTAAAGAAGACAAAGGACTTTGGACTCTCTGCACTACTTCTGCAGTCGTGAAGTTTAATGGACATCCACAGGAGCTTGGTACACAAGATCAGGCAATGGTCAAGCCATGCCAGCTATTATTTTCAAGGTGTGAGAGTCGTTGAAATGCTCAGTGGATTAGTAACAGAGTATGTCAAACCTTCTAACTATAGTCATCAACTTAAATTCAGTCTGCTCGTATCACCAACTGTAACTGTGCCTTATGTTCAACATGCTTTTTCCTCATGATGTCACATCAACCAACCACCTTACTAGTAAATTCTCATTATAACTAGAAGGTCAGAAATGTTGCTCTTTAGAACATCTTTCAGGTTTTTGAAGTGTAAAATGCAGCCTTTATATATTGTAAAACACAGAAGGAAAAAAGCCTTAGGTTAATATATGCTTAGCTGTACCTACCTAGGTTTTTTCAAATGAGCTTTTGGGTTTGATAGTTTCTCTGTTTGATTCAATCTTAATGGCTTAACACATTTGTCCTGTTGAATCATTTTTTTGAAAAAAAGGAAAATTTAAATTACTACTCCCAGTTTATGCAGTCATGCGCTCTTTCTACCACACTGAACATTCATTATCCTCAGTGTTGCACAAATATTAAAAAATTATCCTAAGTTCCTGCTGTATGTTTTGCACAAAAAATCCATTGTTTTAGTGATTCTGCAAATAGAGAAGGAACATTGGAAATGCGATTTGGAAGAAATCTTCTGAAGCTTATTTTCAAGGGGAAATGTTAATCAACTTTCTTTTTAGACTAATTTCTGCATTGCTCTTGTAAGCAGTAAGTCACTCAAAGTAACATAGCCAATA
This sequence comes from Pomatostomus ruficeps, assembly GCA_013400735.1. Lineage (NCBI taxonomy): Eukaryota > Metazoa > Chordata > Aves > Passeriformes > Timaliidae > Pomatostomus > Pomatostomus ruficeps. Next base: position 55,889 of record VYZT01048760.1, read on the forward strand.
TTATAATCCCGTGCACAAATACCTTACTACTTAGTATATTATGATAAAGCTTGCAAACCAAAATTAAATTAGTAAGGGCTTACAGTCAGATTGACTCAGAAACTAAATGTCTCTCAGATTCAGATTCCCACATAATACAGTTTCTCACCTCTTTCAATGCATACTGGAACCATGGCCTGGGTTTTTAACTGTAAGGAAAGAAATCTGAAGGAAAATATTAAAAATCTCTACTTCAATCCCATTTTCTCTGAAGAAAAAAATATACAACTTCAGCCTTGAGTGCCATCTCTGAACACAAAAGAAAAGGAGTCCAAGAATAATAAAAGAATATTCACAAACACATTTTCATTTGGGGCTTAGAAGAACAGATCTTTATGTACTTCATAAAACACAAGCTTTTCTGAAGGTTCTCTGTCCCTTCCTATTCTGTCTGTAGTTAAGGTTTCAGCAAAACAGGGCAGAAGAAGATTTAACACGTACGTTTGACTGATGAACTGGTCATCACAATGTGGACACAAGTACCACTCTCCCTCACCTCTTGTGGGCAATGCACTCCACTGACAGGCAGGAGAATTCTGGGGCAAGGTTCTTTTATGCATTTTTCCTCTCATTTTCATTAACACTTCTCTGATTCTGATGGCACCTTAAAGCTTCCATAATTTAATTCACAAATATGCTCCTGTTACGAACACTCACAAACCTTTTAGAGACTGGACCAGCAGTTTCAGAAGTATACATCAATGAATGTAACTACAACCTCAGCCTGTCATCAGCTAAAAGGAGAGTACATTTTAGAATACATTAATATTTCATTGGCAACTAAGAGGTGCTCCTAATGAAACTGAAACAGTTAATTTACGTAAGATAATTTATTAAGAAAAAATATGTAACATTCATAATCTCATTTCCTCCACAACAGCTTTAATTCAAAAGTTACCCTTTTTTCACATCTTCCATTTTGAAAACCCTACATCTGAAGACTTCATGCTATTGATAAAACTTTTTTTTAAGAATCATGATCACCCTACTGGATCCACATGGATGGACCTCCATGCCCTGCAAGCCTTACTGAAGTTGTTGTCCTTAGGAGAGTTAAGAATTATTATATTACTGCCCAACGTATTACATTTATCCCAGAATCGGAACCAAAAAAGCTCCTGCAGATTTATGCAGGCCTTAGATCAGACCTTCACATTGCAAACTCTCTGAAAAAAGTTGGTTTAGTGCATTACAAAATCTTTTTGACAATGTTCACATACGGTCTACTCCTACCAGATGATCAATACTGTCCCAACATCAGTGTTTCCAGGAAGAGTTAAGAACACTAGCAGGACAGTTGTTTAGTAATAAAATCCTTTTATTTTCATTAAAATGTATTTCCTTTCTACCGTTCCTTTCTCTCAAAAAGATCAGAGGAATAAATCAATTTTGAGGCCATCACAGAAAATTTTCTCTGGTCATGCAGTTTCCCTATCTATGTGGTCAGCTTCCTCCTGCTTTGCAATACTCCCCTGACTGATTATGCCACAGGCATCAAAAAGCTCTTGAACACAAACTTAACCAGAAAGGTCTCAGATGAGCAGGGTTTCAGAATTGCTGTGTGAACTTTGTTTTCAAATTATCTAATACCACAAAAATTCATATATTGTAAAATGAGAAAGTTGGTGAGCTAGCAAGTGATTGTGACAGGGTAGAGTGAGTATAAGGCAAAGAGCTCCACACAGCACAAGTGCTGGACACACTGCCAAGGGTCTACACGTGCTTCAAGAGCCTGATTTGCTATATCACTGCTGGTAATACTCTGTGCTGAGGTGACAAGGTCTGACCAAAGCATGGATGTTCCACAAGGATCACAGGGGAGCATAACAGCATGGCCGATACACTGAGCAGCAACAGAAACATCCCTGCTACATTGCGTGCTATGGCAATGAAAAGGCTAAAAAGCTCAGCAGGAAAATCTTCTTCCACTCACCCTTAGTAGTTTCTTAGTTGCCAGACCCACACTAGATCACTGGAAACAACTGCAAATCCTTACTCTAAATGAGTTTTAGTTTTTTTGTATTACAGAGAATACTTTCTTTAAACATTTTGAATACCCTGATATTTTTGTGATACTTTTTTATATTCATATCTGAAGAACTAGATATTACTTCTTGATGTTTTACTTAAAAAAGAAAAAAGTTTTTCTCTCTAAATTACTGTTTTTTCATTAGAAAAAATATCAACTATTTGCTAATCATGGAAGTTGCATCTTTCCTTGGAAAGAAGTGTATCAATCATTCATTGCTTTTATACACATAAAGTTATGTGAAAGTTAACATTATTCTAATTTCTTATCCTTAAAATAAACTAGACAATCTTAACATTACTCTATAAATAGAAGGCCCTTAGGCATGCACAGAGGTTATTCATAGCAATAATATAATTACTAGCAATCTAAATTTGGACTCAGTCTCTTAAGTATTACATTTTTAAACTCTTTCTCTGTTCGTCTGATTGGCGAGCGTACCGCAGTCGCACCATTTCAACCCATTATCTTGCCTGTCTTACTCTGGGGCCTGCATTTTGAACAGCCAGGAATGGTGCCCTGCAAGCTGAGGTGTCCTGTGATACTTCTAAAATTAAATACGCAGTTGCTAGATAAATTAAGGTCTGACCTTGTACAACTGTAACATAAGCAGACTTGACCCTCAGGAAAGTATTACACATGACTTCTCTAAAATCTCATCAAATGTAACACGAGGTTTGGGGGTATGAGAAGATTATCTGTGCCCCCATTGGTTAAACAACTCCCATTAAGAAAATTAATTATTTGTCAATTATTCTCCAGTGCTGTGTTAACAAAATATGGCAGCATATTTACATAAATCACAACAAATTTGAGAAGGTTTAGCCTTTAACTAGTTGCAGATGCCACCATATTACATCACAGAACACCAATCTCTCTCTCTGAGGCTGACCTGATGGAAAACTTTATAGACTCAATGACAGACAAAGTACTTATTTAACTAGTCTAATAACTTGAAACTGGACAAAGCAGCAGGAGGCACAGCACCACAGGCAGCAGTGATGCAAATACAGAATAACCCCAAGAGCATGATCAAGAACAGCAGTACCCAGCAAGCTAAACCAGGACATGGGATGAGGAAGAAGCTGGAAACATCACTGATTCAAAACCTCTGTCTTGTTCTGGTTCTAACCAATTAGTTACCAGCTTTGACATAATGAACAGACAAGAAGGGTACACAACAAATGGGAAAAAAAAACCCCAAACTTTCAACTTCAATTATTCTAATGAAATTAAATTTTACACTGTGAACTCTTCCATGACTCTTGACTCCCTTGCATTTATAGAACCATAAAAGTGTAAGCCTAACTAAGGCACTACATACATTTCAATCTTTGAACGTGAGATCAACAAAAACATTTAATGATGATAAATAATATTCACTGCAACTTCTTTTGCCAGTGTGACCTAACTAATTTGTAGTGTAGTGGGGTAAAAAACCCCACTACAACAGAAGCACACGGGAACAATGCTGAGATCCTGCTATACTGCTGGCTAAGAGATGATATTAACAGAAATATATTCTTATCTAATTAAACAATGAAAAATACATATTTATAATACATATAAAGAACATGAATGTTTTAATTATTTACCTTCAGTTCTTTCATGTTCTTTACATAACCAGGACACCATTAGAATTAGCACATATCTACATTACAAACATGGTATTGTTTTGATTTTCAGATATTTTTAGTAACATTATGCATTCTGCATAAAGTACCTGATTCCACTCTTACATAATTACTAGATATAAATCCATCAATTATGTTTCATGCAGAATAAAAAAGACTTTTGTCCAGATGGCAAATCACATGGCAATTCGAGATATAACTCCATGAGACAAACTCATTGGTGAGACAAACATGAGACAAAGAGCTGTAACAAGGCCTTCTTAGGGTGCCTACATACCGAATATTATCACACAGGGTAATACTCCTAACAAAATCCCCAGTGTAAACCAGTAAAACAGGTAATAAATAAACTGTGAAATGCTATGTGGGTGGTTTGAGGGGTTTTTTTTTGGTTTGTTTTCAAAGTCAGGTACTTGTTCATTGTACACTGATAATACTTTGTAGGTTTTGGCATTGTTGTGTTTTAAATTAAATAATGTATTGAAACAGGGTTTGACCAGTTTGGAGAGTTTCCCGCAGTACATCTTTGGGATTGACTTCACAAACATTTTCCTCAGCAAGGCCTACTGTTTTTGACCCTTTGTTAGGATGTGGCAAGGACTCCTCAGTGAGTCAGAACTACTGCTTGAACGATGTTACCTGTGTTAAAAGATCGCCTGGCGCAGCACAATTTGTGCTGTGGTCTGTTAGTGTGATCGGGAGATAGACCATCTGGTTGGACCATCAGAGAGAAGGGGAAAATACAAGGCTGATCCAATTTTAAAAAGGCAGAAACTTTTAAAGACTGTCGTTTTGGAAAGAGAAAGAATTTCAGTACCTTGGAAAGAAACTCCAGCTCTTTCCGATGCAATTGCAAAGAACTCAGAAGTGGGGAAACACAAACCCTGAATCCTTACATAAACTGTATTAACCACTTTGCTTTAGTTGCAGATTGGTGGGAGTGCATCTTTTATCAAAGGACTGGCTTCCAGGGAGAACTCAACGATATTCTGAAACTCAGTTTGTTCAGTTTGCTTACCACCTATGGAAAAGAGGAGCTCAAGAGCAGTGCAAAAGAATTATAAAGAAAAATTTGTCCAGAGTAAGATATAAACTTACAACATAATTATTATAAAGTATTAGTCACTACGCAAAACTCACTCTTTAAGTCAGCAACTAAGCGTAACACTTAATAGAGGGACAACTGGATCTTCAAATGAACATCATGTTCACCTCTACCAATAATTTAAACTCTTTTCACTGCTCTTTTGTCCCAGGGTCTCTATCTCAAGGCCCGTGATTAGGTTTCCTATTGTGTTTCCTGTCAGTTTCTGTTTGGGGGCGTTTTCGGTGTTACCGAGCGCGGCCCCCACGGCACAAACCCCGCCCTGTGCGCGGCCATGCGGGCGCGCACCGCCCTCCTCAGCGCATGCGCGCTGCTGCCGCCCGCCGGCTGGGGCCGCTGCGGCGCATGCGCAGCCCGGCGCCCTCCGCCGCGTCCTCTGAGGCGCCGGGAGCGCGGCCATGGCCGGGGCGCTGAGGAAGGTGAGGCGGCGCCGGGGGCCCTGAGCTGCGTCCTGCTCCTGCGCGGGGTCGTCCTTTCTGGGGAGAGGGCAGGGGGTGTCCGAGTCGCGGGGTGAGAGCGACTGGGGCACCCTGCGAGGGAAAGGCCGAGGGCAGCACAGGGCCTGGGTCCTCTCCCCGGCCCCCGGGGGCGGCGGGCCCGCGGTGTGAGGCGGCTGGAGCCGGGGGCACTGGAGCTGCTCCAGCAGCTACTTGGTGGGCATCAGGCACAGCATCGCCATCCGGTCGAAGGAGGGGATTGTCCCACTCTGCTCTGCGGCGGCCTCACCTTGAATATTGTGTGCCGTTTTGGTCACCGCGATTTGACAAAGATACTAAGCTATTAGAGAAGCATCCAAAGGAGAGCATCGAAGATGATGAACGGCCTGTAGGGGAAGCCCTATGAGGAGCGGCTGAGGTCATTGGTCTGTTCAGCCTGGAGGAGGCTGAGGGGGACCTCATTGCAGTTACAACCTCCTCATGAGGAGAAGAGGGGCAGGCACTGATCTCTTCTCTGTGGTGACCAGTGACAGGACCTCAGGGAACGGCCTGGAGTTGTGTCAGGGGGGGTGTAGGTTGGATATTAGAAAAAGGTTCTTCACCCAGAGGGTGGTTGAGCGCTGGAGCAAGCTCCCCGAGGAAGTGGTCACAGCACCAGCCTGCCAGAGTTCAAGAAGCATTTGCACAATGCTCTCAGGCCCGTGGTGTGACTCCTGGGGATGGTGCAGTGCAGGGCAGGTGTTGGACTCGATGATCCATGTGGGTCCCTTTCAACTCAGGATATCCTATGATTCTGATTCTGGTAAGGTGAGCTGCTCCCTGTGGCCAGAGCACTGGGACTCTGGGATCGCAGGCATGTGGCAGGAGGCAGGGCTGGTGTCACAGAATGGTCCCCATCAGGTGTATACTGCGTCAAAACAAAATAATCAGTGTGGAAATGGGTGCTTAGCTGTGTTAAGTATGTTTATGCTCTCTCTGCAGACCACTGGACTTGTAGGATTGGCTGTAGCTGAGAACCCTCATGAGGTATGTCTCTGTAACTCATGGAAACTGTCAGTGAGGTCTGAGGTTTTTGTGATGTGTTTGCATATGTAGGTATGCTGTGTATCTTAATCTGGTGTCATCTTAATGGAACAATTAAAATTGTCCTCAGTGATGAAGTTTTAATGCATGTCACACATGTACTTCTTGTGGCATGTGCTGATTTCAAAAACCTCTCTTGTGTAAGTACTTTTGTGAGCCAGTATTTGATTCCTTTTATCAGTAATGCCAAAACAAAGAACTATTTAAATTTTGTTCTTCATAAATATAATTCCTTCTTCACAGGCCAAAAGATTTTTGCTGGTTTGCTGTGTTGTGTTCACAAGTACTGAAATAACTCATACTAAAGGGATAGCCTAGTGCGAGATGGCAGAGGGCAGCCATGGGGTGCAAAGCCACGTCAAGGCCCTGTGACAGCAAGCAGTGCTGAGACTGGAATACTTCAGTGCTAGTCAGGAACTGCATTAGGTGGTTCTTATAGCAATGTGGCTTTCTTTTTACCTCCTCAGGCCCAGTAGTGTAAGTATGTTTGCCACATCATGCTTATTCAGGAGGCATGAGCTTCATATTATACAACAATTCTATTTCAAAAATGCTTTTGACTCCCATACTTAAGAATGCTGTCAGAAGGACGCATTGAGAAAATGATTACTGTTTGGTAGAAATCATTCTTGGTCAGTCTACAGCCTTGTCAGACACCTTCTGGGTCAACTTACTACATTTTCGTTTTTTCAGCGACTTAAAGCCAAGAGTAAAGAACTAGACAATGCTTTAGTTGAAGTTCAGATTCTTCACCACTCTTCTTTTTGTTTCCTGTTTTTTCTTCCTTGTATTTCTTTTAGTATTCTGCTTCTGTTTCTTATCGTTCCTATAGGACATCCATTCCTTGTCAGTTGGATATAATTACCCAGTCCAAAAGTGTCAATCCCCACAATGTGTCCTTTATCCCCGCATTTAAATCCAGCAATAAAAGTTTCAGGTTTAATTTAAATCTATTTGTTACTCAGAGCTTTGCACCAGCATGAGGAGAAGTGACAAAAATACCTCCATTATAATCTCTTTGTATCTTTCTCAAGTAAATTTTCAGTATCTGATGGGTTAGACATGAATTGCCTCTTTTTTTTTTTTTTAAGAGCGCTTTACAGTCTTTACTATTTTTTCATTTTGAATCAAGTGTGTTCAGATTGCAACTGTCTTTGTTTTTTCCTTTTTTTTTCCCTTTGAGGAATGTGACTGGTAATTTTTCAGTCCTGATAAATCCCCATTTTAGCCAAGATGGAGTTCAGTGGCTCAGACTTAATTATTAATTAATCTTACACTTCTGGATTGAATACCATATTTTGTGTACAGATAGGAGCTTAGTAGGTTTAGTAGGAGAAGAAGTAAGACGAGAAGTTAAATAATTGTAGCTGTGTGTTTTAACCCTGTCTTGTGCTTACTTCAGCGCCTGCGAATACTGTACACAAAAATCCTTGGTGTCCTGCAACACATTCCCAAAGATGCAGCTTACAGAAAGTACACCGAGCAGATTGTGAATGAGCGATTTGATTTGGTGAAAAAGGTAAGTGCAGTGCTATTTCATTAATGTTGCATATGAAAAAGCTTCATAGGATGAGAAAAAGGATTTTCTGAGTACCTGGCTGCTTCTCAGGTACACATGTCACTTTCAGGTATCAACTCAGAAACAATTGAAGTATCAAGGTTTATTTTTGTTATTCACTGGGACATTTTGATGGCATATGAAAAGGAGTTGTTAATTTCCTGCTGATGTTCTGTGACAGCTAGAAGCAAAGATAATTTTTTTGAAAGATTCATGGAAAAGTGGTAATTCTCACACTCTTGTACAGAAAAATGTATGTGCTCTTACCAGTGCACAATCCTTGCCTTCAATATTTAAAACCACTTTTTGTTACATTAAACTGTGCAATACTGGTATTGTGTATTTAAGGAGATAATTGAAAGGTTGCATATAATTCTATAAAAATCTAAGAACAAGACTTTTTTCCAAGATACAAACTAAAGCCCTTATCTGCTAATACTATTTTGGATTCATTAAGTAGCATTCATTCTTTGTATTTATCATTGAGGGTTTAATGTCTGCTTTCCAGTAACAAATGAGTGAGATTTCTTTGATAATGTAAAATGATACAAGCCAGCTAATTTGATAGTAGTTCTGAGAAAGACTGGAGTGTGGTCAGGTTAAATTATTGTTTTCATGCTTTCTATGTGCTTTCTCCTTCTTACTAAAACATTTTATTCTATGTATTTGAACACACAGGAGACTGATGTGCAAAAACTACAGGACAAACTGAATAGTGGTCAGATAGAAGAAGTCATTGTACAGGTAAAGATGGGAAATCTAAGATGAAGTACAAATGTAGCGGTGTTTTCTAGTGCTTCTTTGGCTGAGCTTCTGTTCAGAAAATGGGCAGTTTTATGTGTCTTCCGTTGCTGCAAAACAAAAAGTCAAACAGAAGGAAAAAACCTGAAAACAAATTTTCATGTAGTGATTGGGATGGCCATGCTAAAACCTATCAAATTAGCCACTGTTTCTTGTATTATGCTTACAGATATGCATGTATACCGACATTGCTTCTTAGAGAGCCTAAATCAGTGGAAAGGGCAGAAGAGGATTGAAAAATATTGGGGGATAATCCAAACAGAGAGGAAAATACCATGAGGTTGTCATTGGGAATGTCTTGCTGAGCAGACTCTGTTTGGGTATATGGGGGTGATTCGATCTTTTTTAAAAAACAATTGTATAGAATTTAAGACTTTGTGTATGGTGTTTATTAACAGGCTGAAAATGAGCTGTCCCTGGCAAGAAAAATGATACAGTGGAAACCATGGGAGCCTCTAGTTGAAGAACCTCCTTCTGACCAGTGGAGATGGCCAATATAATTTTAAAAATGGTGTAACCTCTTGAAAGTAAAAAGAAAAAAATAATTATGAATCTATTGTTACTGACAGTTGTCTTTAAATTAAAGATAATTACTTAATTAAAATAGAGTTTGTCCACTTATATTTAGCAATCTAAAGACTGCTGCCAATTTCTCACAAAACTGGTTTTAAGAAAACTTTCTGGCATTTCTACAACCTTTGGTTTATTTAATTTTTTGTATTTTATATTAACAGGGTATTTGTGCCTCATGCTGAGTTATTTTTATAATCCATATTTGTATGTTAAAAATACAGACATTACAGGCCGCTTGAAATCAAAATCCAAGTTGTGGAAAAGTATGATGATTCTGTCCCACCTTTGGTTGTGTATTTTTGCTACCCCCTGACAGGGTCTTTACAGCCATGCAGATACTGCAAGGAGGGATCTAATGCTTCCCAAAAATAAGAGGTTTTTAGGATTCAGCTGAATCCCTGTCCTGAACTGGCTGACCTTGCTGCCCACATAACTAAACACGATGTCTGACTTGCAGGAGGTCTGGGAAGATTGGAGAGGTGAGGGGGAGAAAGAAGACTACTCAAAGTGATGGCAGCAACAGGTTTCTTGTTAGCAGGCAGGTTACTGTTCTTGGCAGAACACCTGTGGCACAGGCTTTAGTACTGGGATCTTACAGAGTCTGCGTAGGCTTCTATTGGTGCATTACTGATACACACCTTGAGTGTTAAGCATTGCAGTAAATGGGGTGACATCAGGCTGGCTACCAGTCACTTGTTGGGTCCCACAGGGCTCCATCTTTGGCCCAGTGCTCTTCAATATCTTCATTAAGGACTTAGATGCAGGACGGGAAGGGATACTAAGTAAGTTTGCCAATGACACCACTTTGGGAGGAGCTGTTGACTCCTTCAAAGGCAGAGAGGCCTTGCAGAGAGACCTCAAAAGATTAGAGAGATGGGCGGTCACCAACCATACAAAGTTAAAGAGACAAGAGGCGGATTCTGCGCCTGGGATGGGGCAACCCTGGATGTATGGACAGAATGGGGAATGAGATGCTGGAAAGCAGCACCACAGAAAGGGGCCTGGGGCTCCTGGTCCATGGCAAGTTGACCAGGAGTGTAGTGACCAAGTGACCAGGGCAGTAGTGCCCTGGCAGCCAGGAGGGCCAGGTGTGTTCTGGGGAGTATCAGGGACAGCATCGCCCGCTGGGCAGGGCGGGGATTGTCCCGCTTTGCTCTGAGGCGGCCTCACCTCGAGTGCTGGGGGCAGTTTTGGGCACCACAAGAAAGATAAAGAGCTTTTAGAGTGTCCAAAGGAGGGCAAGGAAGATGGTGAAGGGCCTTGAGGGGAAGCCGTATGAGGAATGGCTGAGGGCATCGGCCTGTTCAGCCTGGAGCAGAGGAGACTGAGGGGAGACCTCATTGTGGTCTTCAACATCTCACAGAGGGATGTGGAAGAGCAGGGACTCATCTCCGGTGACCAGTGACGGGACCCAAGGGAACAGCATGAAGCTGTATCATTTGCTGTTAGGAGGAGGTTTTTCATCCAGAGGGTAGTTGAGCACTGAGCTCAGCTGGTTAAAGCATGGGGCTAATCACAACAAAGCTGGGGCTTCAATCCCTGCATGGGCCATTCATTTAAGAGTTGGACTTGATGATCCTCGCAGGTCCCTTCCAACTCAGAATATTCTGTGATCTAGGAACTCAGGATATTCCATGATTCTTTTGAAAGCTTCTGTTCAGCAATTTAATCTTACAAATCCCAGTTAAAATATCCAAGCTAGACCTAAGGGTACTGTGCAGGTTTGCCTTTACTGACTTTTTTCCAAGAATTAGTAACATTCCTGCAAGTTTAAAGACAAGAATCTAGCTGTATCACAAAAATCTGCAGTTTAATAAGCATTTATATATGCACTACTTACAATACACAACATACTTGGTCATAGCTGGTTTTTTATAGTTTTTAGGTCTATAAATTTACCTGTGACATCATTATTATAAATGATTAATTACAGTTTTATATAATATTTCCTGCAATGGTATTGAGGGAGTAGGTCAGTAGAAGAGAAAAACAGTATTCTTAGGGTATTCAGTCCAGAAACTATTTTCACTGCATTCTTTAGCGTTGGGGGTTTTTACCCCAACTATTAGTGCTATAATTACAGAAATTTTTGAATTTTGAAAATTGAAAAAGTGAAAAATACCTTGTTTCATTGGTTGGTTTTGAAGGATTTTTCAGTCTTGACGAAGGAAGAAGCTGGTCTTTTCCTAAGTAAAACCACTAGATGGCATTCCAGAAGAGGATTTTGCTAAAGTTAACAAACACAATTTTCACATGAGAAATATTAAGTGATTACAGACTTGAATGAGGGCCAGTGCTGTCACATGAGTAATGAAAATTAATGGATTTAGGTAATAAGTATTGAGCTGACCTGAGAGGAATCAAAATAAATTTTAAAAAACCCTGAAGTCTAGTATAGATGCTACTGCCATGAAATTCTGGAGGGGGGGCGGGGGGGGGGGGAGGAAAGTTGCCAGAATATGGTAGCAACTGTTGGAATTCTTTCTACTCTTCCATAACTGAGACATTTGCTGAACTCTCTTCTTGTTCAGTTATTTTCTTCACTTCTAAAGATGCATTTGTCATGTGATTTAAAATAGCTCTCCTATAAGCTCATTAATTGTGCTCCAGGGGAGAGGAAGTTTTCTTCATGGCCCACTGCTGCTGAAATTTGATATATGGCCTTTTAAAACTGAGTTCCGCTGATAAAAGCATACTCATCTTCTCTCTTTCACAAATGCACGTCTATGCCCTCCATACAGGTCCTAATTTATTCCAAGAGGAATATGCTAGCAAGGCATAATTGGAAGGCTGACTAATGATTTTGCTTGATTTTTCTCCTTTAATTGTTGGAAATATATCATGATGCAAAGGATTTTATCATCTGTTGTAATATGGTAAGGTAAATCACTGCAAGCTTTAGAGTTAACAAACTTTAGATCTTTAAAACACTTTGAGATCATCTGATTGAAGTCATGTGACTGAAAAATTACATTATCTGCAAGGATGGGACCTAGTAGAGACAGAGCCTGTTACACCAGAAAAACAACTTTCCTATTGTCAGAGCAGAGCAAATACTGAGGTTTTGGTCACTCCTAACCTGCAATCTGTGCTGTTTAACCTGTTCTGAGTGGCTGTGTTCTGAACCTGAAACTAAAACCAATAGGAGATGATTGAAAGCAGCCTTTTATTATTACTTTAATATTCAAAGCTTATATGCTATTTCATTAGGAAAAAAAATGAAAAATCATTGCAACTTGAAAAGGAGTTTGAATGTTTAATTGACTATATAACAAAGTGACACAAATGACAGTATCCTTCTATAGGATTAACGGTGATCCTATTCTGGGAGTTCAAACCAGGTTTTAAAAAAAAACCAGCATTAGCAGTGGTACTGGGAAGTTTCTGTCCTTTTGATGGAAAGCTGGCCCACCTTCAAGTGCATAACAATGTCTGGGAAACATGGTAACAGTCATCATGGCATGCAACTGTTGAGTATCCATATAAATTCAATGCCTGCTCAAATGCTTTTTTCAGGATTCTCCTGGAATTGCAACACAGAACTGTATATTTTACATCCAGAAGTTGTGTGATGTGACTGTGTCCCCTCAGTTTTCTTGTAGCATGCTGAAACATTTGCAGGAGTTGTGTCAGAAACGGCACCTCAAAACACCAGGAAATTCAATATTATATGGTTTCCACGCTGATTTACATGTCTTTAATTTCCACTTAACAGCGTCAACCCTCACAGCGCAGACCCTCCAGGGAGAACAGCACGGTTAGGCACAACTCGTGTCACGGGTAGGCACTGCCACACAGCTCGGAAATGATGGTGTGGTACGAGGGCTGGCAACACACACACAACAGTGTTCCTCGATATCCAACAGTTCTGGGGCTGAGTACAACTTCTGCTACTACCTACAGTATAAGGATATACGGGAAAACGGTGTTTTCATACACCGCTACGGGCTGGTGAGAGCCCTGCTCAGGTCACAGCACAGGCAGGGCCACTGCGGGTGTGCCAGCACTGGGGCCGCTCCAGGCCGCCAGCACGGGTTCCTGCAGCTGCTGTGGGGCCGGAGGGAAGCAGGGCAGCTGCTCGTCCCTCCGCACCGCTTCCCTTTCCCTCTCTGCCTGGCTCTTCCCGTCCCGGGTGCGCTTCCAGCCGGCCCGGCCCGGCCCCGCTCCGCAGCGCGCACGCTCCTGCTCCCCGGTTGCCGTGGCTACCGCGCCGCCGCCGGGGCGAGCAGCGCCCGCGCGGAGCGCCGCGGGCCGGGAGGTGCCGCGAGGCAGGGCCGCTGCGGGAGGGTGCGGGAGCGTGCGGGTCTCAGCCGAGCGGCGGCCCGGGCGGTTCGGCATCACCCGGCACCCGGGCTCCCGCGGGGAGCTGCGTCCCGGGTCGTGCGGGTGTGGTTGTGGTTTTTTATGTTCAGGAATATGGGCTTAGGACTCTTCTAGCCAGTGTCATTTCGGTGGCAACTCGGAAAACCGGAAAGGTGTGCTGCCTCTGGGTAATGACCCCTTGCACCATCCTGCTCTGTAAGCAGAGAACGAGGTAAAAAGAACTGTGCCGGCTACCTGCCTCGGACTATTACGTTTGGTAAACACCAGCCAGAAGTGCTTTCTGTTTGGTGGAAGCAAAGATCTCATGCTGTTCTCAATAGGCCTTTTGGGAATAGATACAAGAAAAGCTTTTCGGGACAGTAAGTTACCCATAATTCTGATAGTAGAAATGCGCCAGTATGCAATTTGTAATTGATTCTGTGATTATTCTTGCAGAAAGGTTGAAAGTGTGCAGCCGATGCTTTAGGAAATGGAAGATGCATCAGAAGGGTCAGGTGCATCCTCACAAGGAAAAGCAGTCGGCGAGGCCAAGAATGGGGACCCAGCAGAGAAACCTCTGTTTCCAGAACCTGCAGGCGCTGCACAGTCAGAGGAGGGCTGGGAGCAGCAGTCTCCTCGGGAGCAGTCAGTTTTGGAGGAACAGGAGCAGTCATGTTTAGCACAGCAGGAACAACCTGAAGAAGGACTTAGCAACCAAGAGGCAATTGAAAGTAAGAAGCAAGATGCATTTCAGCTGGGTGCCCCAGTCAGCACATCACCTGAGATCACATCTCCTGTTACTAATGAGAATTATTGTTCTTTCCCTCAAGTACGAGATTCAGAAAGGGAAGAACAAACTTACCAAATTCAGTACTACCAGAGAATACAGCAAATGGGACACAGATTGGTAAAGAAGTTGTTAAAATATTGGGCATTAGTGCTTTAAAGAGAGATTTTTTTCTTCAACTTGGTCATACCTTCTTGCACCCCCACACACCCTCATTCTGTTTATGCTTGCTGGGATTTGGTCCTGAAGTAACTTTTTAAATTCTCATATAAAACATACTCCAAAGGTAAGAAATGTATTCTTTATCTCAAGCTGTAGGAGCCATTTATTGGTGGCATTTTATAGAATGATCCTTATTTTAAGAAATGTGTGTGAGTAGGTATACATATTTTGTATTTGCATTTAAATTAACAGTTTAGACTATATCATAGAAATTACATTACTATTTTATCTTTCTTAGGTTCCCCTGTAACTTACCTGCCACCCTTCTTTACCCATGTCTTTCTCCTGCAGTCCCCCAAATGCTCCAGCATTTCCTACACCTGTTCCTCAGCATTCTGGGTGTCTTTGATCACTTCCTCTTCCCAATACAGGACCCCATTTTCTTACTTCTTCGGAGCAGAAGGTAGCATATCCTGTTCAGCATGTGAGCATGGTGAGGAACAACAGTTCCTAGCATGGACCTGCTGACTACCTTCCTCTTGGCTGGGTTGCATTTGGATGCTCTCAGTCTGAGTAGCTGGCTAGGACTGTCTTTGTGTGGTGACAGTACTACATTAGATATCTCCTTTAAAATTGTAAGATAATACTATTTCAGCTTTCAAACAGATTGTCTTTCCAGCTGAAAAAACTATGATCATGCTGTGTTGCAGTGTTACAATAAAATCATCCTGGGGTAAACTTGGAAAGAGTTATTTATTTGTTTGTTTTGAGAAGCTTCTCAGGAATGAATTTTGGTTTTACTTTTAGCAAGCATGGTTGAGGATAATGAAACACTTAGGAACAGTGGGCCTAATTTTGATGAAACTGTCCAGACTGAGAATCAGGAACGTTTTCCTGGAGAAATCGCTCAACAGCATTACCACATGCCTGATGTCATAACTGTCAGAGTGCAAACAGGTAAATGCTGGTTTTGCACATGTATCGATACACATATAATCATGGTCTAATATAGATGTGTTACTGAATGAAACAATATTTCTGTTTTGAAACTTCCATTTTAACAGATTCAGATTCTTTTCAAGAAGTCGTTGTAAAAATTGAAAGACCTACCTATAATAAACCTTTTCTGGGTGGATTTAGGAACATGTCAACAGGAGTGGAATTTCACAATGCAGGATCACAAACAAAACCCAAAAGACGACCTGACAAAGGAATTCAGTTATTTTGTAGAGAAACACAGGTAATGGCTTTGTAGTGTCTTTATAGAATGCTGTTCTTGCCATATGGAATAGAATGCTGACACTATTTCTGATAGGAAAGAGGAAGTGAATCTGAAATAAATGTGCAAATGAAAGTATTTAGTGGATAAATATCATTAGTCTTGTGATTTTTATTTCAAATAACTAATTTTGCCACTAACTCTAATGAGGAAAAAAATCTCTGTTTTTTCTTCTAATCTGACATGCATTTTTTCCCCAGATGGTTGTGGAAAAAAATAAGCTAAAACAAACAAGGAATACAACATCGACACAGATGACTAAAATTGGCCTTTATGTGTCAAACATGACTGACAAAATAATAAGTCCTCGAAAGTATTTTACAGCGGAGGAATACCATAAACGTAGACTTGAAGCAGTAAGTCCTTATCTGTTTGAAACTATCTGTAAAGCAACATATTGTGAAGGTTATCTGAATATTTAATGAGTGTTCAGAGTGTTCAAAGATTGAATTTAAAAGTGAACTGTAAAATGTCTTCCTATGCTCATCTTTTGTAATCTTTCAGATACAGGGGAAGTGTGTGTTTGTGCTGTGGTTTTAGCGATGTTTGATACCTTGCAATCTCTTTAATATTAGGAATTCTGAACTTACTGTTTTCTGTCTTAGAACTGACAGTTCAGTTTCCATGCAGAGCATTAAGGATTAAAACAGGCTTGTTCCTACAACATTTTTGTGATCTCTTTGGAAGAACCTAAGCTACATGCTTAATGTATGGCCTGAAAGAGATGGAGTACTGGGCTAGGATTTAGGAGATCTGCATTCAGCTTTTGAGTTTTGTGTTGTTGTGTGGTTGGTTAGTTTTTTTATCAGACTTGGTAGGTTACCTTGGGCAAACTGATCTGTTTTGGATTCTGTTCAAGCTCCCTACTTTGACACTGAGGTAGAAATGGGTTGTTCAAACACAGGCAAAGGGTCTGTGGGGTTTTCTGGTGCACTGAGTTGCCTCATGGAGGTGATTCAGATTACAGATTCTACATATTCACTGTGTAGAGGATGCCATTTAGGCATTCCACGTTGCTTTTTGGAAACCATGTATTCCATGACTGCACATCTAACTCAAGTATGCCCTAAATTGTGTTAGGTGAGGCACTGCTTTGTAAATGCTCTAGTTATTAATTTAATTGCTGAAAACAGACAGTCTGAATCCAAGTGAATGGAGAAACTGTTGATTCCCCAAGTGTCTAAGTAGAATAATTGTATTGGTAATTGTATTGACATAGCTGGCAAGATCTTTGACATTTTCTGGGTGGAAGTTTTCTGTGAGAACTTCTTAAATCAGTCAGCTTTAGCTGACGGCAATAAGCATCTTGTAGAAGTGAAACCCAAGTAGGGAATCATTTCCTCTGGGCTACCAATACATTTTACTGTGGTCTTTAGTGACACTTACTGAAATCTGTGGTGTATCTATAGGTAATTTATAATGCATAGTAGAGACATGTCAGCTTGGTGTTGCCTCATGTTGGTGGATTCGCACAGTGCCGTATAGGGCCATATCGAAACACTATCTGAAGACATATTCAAGAGAAGTTTTAGATTAAGACATGATTAGAGATAGTGTAACTGTATGATTTTGTGCTTGATAGCATTCAATGTTGAGCAATGCTTAGTGTCTCATGGTATTGATCTGACTAAACTGCTTATAGTGCAAGTGCTAACTCAGCCAGCAGAAGGTGAGGTCTGTGCAGTATCCTCCCTTAACATAGTGTGGACATTTCCCCAGTCCTCAATAGCCACAGCCTGGGAAGGCAGGTGATTTAATTTTCCTTTTTCCTTTCTGTCATGACAGCATTAGTAATTTCACTTTCATTATTTGTTTGCAAATAAAATGCAGTTGATTTTTTGTCTATGTGTTGATTTTTGTATCTAGAAATTTAAAAGAAGTTTTGCAAATGTGTCTACATTCCCACTATGTAAATTGGTAGTAAGATAAGGAAAAGAATAAAAATAATACGTAGCAAAAGACATTTTTTAAGGGGAGGTTTGAAAAAGAAAAATTGATGTTTAAATGTAGTTTATATTTTGATTTGATTATTTCAACCCAGTTTATCCACTGTACTCACTGGTTAAACTCCTGCAGTTACCTAACTGAGTAATCATACTAGTGCTTAACCTACTAGTACATGACTGATTTTGTAACATTTAAATGAGTTTCAGTACAAGACAAATCTTTGAAAATGTAGTTAGGGAGCTGGAGAAAAGAACATTTAAGAATAAAATACTGTGCTGTTTTGTTTTAAATTCACGATTCTTTGGTGTTTTATCACATATAGGTAATAGTATTACAGAAGTATTTCCGTCGTTGGCATGCTGTAAATTTAGTACAAAATCTGCTGGAACAAAAGAAGTTAAGGCTGGCACGGGAGGCACAAGAAGAATTACAGAAAAAAAGGGAGAAAGAAGAAAAATTGAGAAGAGAGTATGACAGAAAACTGAACCCTAAAACAAAACAAGACTTTGAGCTAGTGTACCATGACTTGGAATGTAAGTTTTCTTAAAGGAATATCCTTAAAGGAACAAAACAGTACAGTTTGTTTAAAACAAACTTACGGTTTTTACATGTTTTTATAGATACTTCCATGATTTTTTTGCACTTTACAGTGGAATTTGTTTCATTTTAATAGAATTACTTTACTTTCATGTATTACTAGAAACAGGAAAAGGCCTTGATGCTCCATAAGCAGTGTTCAACAATAACTAAACATCCCTGTGTTATCAACATCCAGCACCTTACAAGCTACTATGAGTAAAAATTAACTCTATCCCAGCCAAAACCAGTACACCTTTTTCAGAAATAACTGGCTTGTAGAATAATGCTATTTGGCAGTTTTATTAACATTTTTTATTTATGTCTGTAGTTAAGGTTAGTTAGAAGAGCAAGAAGGGGTTTTTTTAGATCAGAGCTACTTTGATCTTTTACTCCACATTTAAGATGCTGAAAATAATTCTGTGAAGAAATTAGTATTATGATCCATAATTCATCATTTGCTATAGACTTTTTTATAATGGATCAAATTTTTGCACAGGATTTTGCAACATATGACAGAAGTTATTCCTTTTGTCTTAGTTGTCTTCTACTGATGCTTTTTTTCCTTTCTAGTTCATTCCATGTTTCACAAAACAGTGTTGTCAACATTTTAAAAATCTGTTAGGAGTTCTGCAGGACATTCTGAAAATCATACGTTTCTTGTTCTTGGAGGAGATGATGTCTAATACAGGCAAGCACCTCTAAACTTTTCCAGAAAAACAATGTGAATACTGCAGATAATTGACATAAAACCTTACTGGAAACTAACAGTGCAAATTGAACAAAAAACCTAGAGTATGTCCTTTTGAAAAAATAAAAACAGTCAAAAGCTGTGGGCTTGTACCAGCACTTAATGAAACAGCAAGACAAATTTTGGTTTTTAACAATGCCTCTTTTAAAACCAGAGGCTTGTACTGTGACTTGTAACAGCTCTTATGTTATCTAGGCTACAGTGCTTTACCCTCTAGCCCCTTGATAGTTTGGATATTGTTGTCCCTGTAGCAGAACTGACCTAATGGATCCCCTAGTTCATTGCAATGCCACCAGCCCTACCTTAAACCATCTCAGCTCTTTCTTCAGTGGTAAACTGAGCATAAATTTGGTGGCATGTGTTATTCATAGAGCTTAGGATCACGATTCAAGAATTCCCAAGTTATACACTAATCTTTTAATGCTGTCATACTTTGTGTGGCATGGAACAAATTTCTTTGTCTGAATTAATAAATGATTTATAAATATCAAGTTCATGACAAATGTAAAAATTATTGCTTGTCTTGAACTTTGCAGTTGTTGGAATGATATATTCATGAGATTTGTGGTTTGTTTAGGGTTGTTTAACTCCCTCTTTTTCTTTGTAGATAGTTTGCTTTTCACTTCCCAAGAATCAAGCCCTTTTAAAGGTGTATCTGACTACACAATCAAAAGCCAAGGTTCTGAAATAGTGTTTTTTTCCTTGCCACTTACGAGAAGTCTTACTATTTGGCATCTGATTTCCTACAGTATTTTCTTTGAGAAGGTGCTTTCAGACTAATGTGCTATCAAATCCATCTTTTTTTTTTTTTTAGTGTGAAGAGTCTTACTTGCAATAGAAACAACCAGGTTCAGTTAAAGTTATGGAAGAGTGCTGATCTTCATGATATTTTTAGATTTGAAACTTAGGTTATGCAAGCATCTCTTGCTTAATTTAATGACTTTGGATTCACAAATAATGAAACTTCCAGCTAAGCATGTTCAGGAATTTCATATCTAGGCAACCTGAAAAAAACATGTGCCACTTCAAAACAGAACAGAACAAAATCCAGTATTTGAAATGTTTTTTTAATATTTTGTTAAAAATAATGGTCTGGTATCAATCTCACTGTTTAGTTTTTGTTAACTTGTGTTGACTAGTTGCTTCTCTACATGGAGATTTGCAGTCATGCTCTTCATTTTAGTAGAGCTTAATGATTCTAGGAAGTTGGTGGTTTTTTCCTACCTGCACCTGAAACAATTTTACATTCGTATAGTGCCAACAGTTTACACAAGCTAAATCATTGTGACAGTAATAGAATGAGACTGTTGTCCTCCAGGGATCTGTGAAGGTTATTGCTGCAATCACAACAGGGTTACTACTACAGGGTCAGCCAGTACAAGCAATTCCTGGTGGTACAAAAATTTGCCTGTTGACTACACAGTGCAAATGAGATTTATCTATATATTCAGCATGTCTGCATAGATATCTATTATTTATTTCAAAAGTATGAACTATTTTATTTTATCAAAACTGGAATAAAAATTGTAATGAGTAAAATCTCTGCCTATAGAACAGATAATCTAAGAGGAATGTTTTAGCTTGGTTGCATGTATATGGGGAATCAAGAGGTGAGTATCCATGGTGAGTGACAGCTTCTTCATTTCTGAAAATATAAAATTGCTTACGATATTTATTAGCTCCACCTTAGAAGTTGCTGCCCCCTTCAGGCATAATAAAGCTTCATGTAAATTAATTCTATATAATGCTGTTGTTTGCTGAATTAGCTTTATTTAAAATATATGTCTTTGGGTTCTCAGACAGCTGTCATATTACCGCTTGGAGAGCCTTAAGGAAATGAATTAAAATATTTAAAAATGGAAAGCATAAGGTATTGAAGATAAGAAACCACAGGCAAAAAATAAGCCTTCCTCCTTTCCTGCCTCCTTCCTCTAATCTTACCTGATCCAGGATGTTACAGGCTTTTTCAGCGCATCACATATTGAATTGTTTTCTTTTACACTGGGTTTTGCTTTTGCGTAACTGTTCTTGGATGATAACAACACTTCGAGGTATTATTCAGGAATGTCTAAGTTTTGGATCTTACAAAATTCCCTACAAAATTCCAGAGGTATTTGAACCGGATCAGACTCTTCAGAGAAGCTGAGAATTGTTACAGGATATGCAAAGGCAGTAAACAGGGTTTGATTTTACAAACAGATTTCTCTAAAGCCACGTAGTCTGACGATCGGCAGCGTAAGTGTCAGGGGGTCAGATTCTTATACAGTGTGGACTGATCCATGTGCTGCTGTCCTGACCATCCTGTGGCTTCTTCTGGGACCACTTTGTCCCACTTTGGAGGGTTATGCTGTAGAAGAGGAAAGGAAGAGTAAAGCAATGACTATCTAGTTATTAATGTATATTCATCTGCCTTGGATGGCAAAAGGTGATACCACTGCACTATCCAGTGTATGACCTGCAGCACTAAATGTGACTGCCAGTCAAGTTTTATCGCAGTTTTGAAGGACTTCAAGCTTCTTTAGATTTTACTCATTTATGCAGGGAGAAGAAATAATATTCTCAGCACTGAGTACTAGTGGTACCACAGTAAGATGCAGCCATTTTATCACACATTTCCACATGAGCTAAATTCTTTTTCTCACATAGAGCTCCTTTTTCTCCTACTCATCCTTGAGTTTGGAGTATATATTGGCAGTCTGGAATCGATGTACACACACATACTCTCACAGAACAGCTGTATAATTTACATTCATTTCTGGGCCATCTTGCATGTACTGAAAATAGCCATAACAATCAATTCCCTAAAATGGAAACTGGCTTTTAGTGAATATTGAAAGAAAAGTCAATTATGTTGTTTCTTAAATATGAAAGCAGAAGTTTTGCTGGAAAGCATCTTGTAAAAAATACCCCAAATATTTGTATCTGCAGTATGGATGCAGGAGGAGATTGAGCGAACTAACAGAACTCTTACTGGAGCTGAAAGAAAGGCAGCACTTTGTGCTCTGCTGGAAGAAGAGACAGAGCTCATTGCTTGTATTGGGATGCACAAACTAAATGCCAACTTGGAGAATCAACAAAAAGCAATACTGCACCTTCTGGGTAAGGTCAGTAATTAGGCTGATCATAAAAAATATCAAAGTACGGGAACAGAAAATACACCTGCAAATTACCAAAAGTAACTCTTGCAGTTTTTAATAGTAAAGCATGTGAATGCTAATGTTATAAATATCCAAATTATGTGGTTGTTCGTGTCAATGCAATTCAGTAAATTTCTTTTTCCAAGCTGAGAATGTCATAGCTCTCAGACCAATTGAAGGTTGAACTGTGCATCATTAGGACTGTTAACTATAAAAAATATAAACAATGAATATAAAAAATTATAATAATATAAATACGTTATCCTTTAGGAAGTAAATTTGTCATTCATTTCCCAGCTGATCGTAGGCCTCTAGTCATCATATGTCTGTCTTTAAAGAAAGCATTTATTCTGTTTTCATGTATAAAAAGAATTTGAATCTGATAATTTGAATCAATAACGTTGAACTCAGTTATTAAATCACTAACTTCAGTTCCATTAGAGCTTTAACTTGAGATTTCATTCTTGTATAATCTTGGGGATGATATTTAAGGTAAGTGTTCTTCTGTATTTATAAAAAAATATGAGAATTCTTTCATTCACAAAGATGATTTAAAATGGCATTAAATTCAATGGTGTCTTAATGTAAAATATGAAAAACCTTGTCCTTTTAGGTAGATGTCCAACAATTGGAAAAAAGTAATAGTTTCTTTTCTGGCTGTTTTCAAAGTATGTGACGTGATTATGAAAAGAAATACTGCAACAGAAATGGTTTTTAACTATCTAATTTTTTTTATTATTATTTTAAAATTTTGACTATTTAGTGCTCAAAAGTAAAAGTGGCGGTTTTGTCCAAAAGAGACTTTTTTTTCATTCTTTGTATTACTGATGCAGGGAAACCGTACTCTAAATGTGATTTGATAAAATCTATTACATTTCTAATTATGAACAAATTGCTTATCTGAAATGTTGGTGGAACTGTTACCACATTTATTGCTGTGGTGTGATTGTTTTCTGTCTTATTGCTTTCAAGAATAAAAAACCCCCCAGAAAACGAAATAATTAGGAATATTTTCAGAGCCTTGAATCATTTCTATGTTTAATGTTTGGTTCTAGTACTTACAATCTATTCTGTTACCTTCTAAAAAAAAGAAGTCTGGAACAGTCAAAGCAAATATATTTCTCTCTTAACTGACTCTGTTGTTACTTTTCCCACGAGGACTGATTTCCAGTGCCCTACCCTGTACAGATTACTTTGAGCACATATTCTGACAAGCTGTGCAGTTTTTTTACATCCAGAATCAAAAGCAAAATGTTCTTCAGCACAAGAATTCTCAGTGACAGCTGATGTTTGGAGATTCAGGAAACACATCAGAGACAACAGATACTCTGTCTTTCCAAACAGTGGGCATTTTTCTGAAGCAGTTACTAGTAAATTATTTACTCCTATTTTAAACGTATAAATTATTTTTTTCATAAAAGAGACTGTATTCTTTTTAATTTTAAAATCTAATGAGCTTCTGAACTAGTGCAACTTTTCATACCTTTTAACATGTCAGCTCTAGGATTTGGAGCGTTGTTCTAAACTGTTGACATTGATAGCAGCCTAACTCAGAGGTAGAAAAAGTAACAATTTCTGCATTTTTTAAAAATATAAAATAAATATAATTTTGTAAATCTCAAAATTAGATGGATGGTTTGCTATGACTGTAACAGTGCAATTTAAACACTTTAAATTACAGTGCAAAATTTATTGTTGAGTGCTTGATTAGAGATTATTTACTTTTTTCTTGAACTTCGAGCTGGTAATGTCAATCTGGACACTTGCCAGTTAAAGCTGGAGTAGCATCTTCCATGTCTGAAGACTGCAAGCTGCAATAGCCAATGTGGTATGAAACTTGCTTCTCCACGGAAACCTTTGTTCCCTTCTTTGCTGCTTTAAGCATGGACCTCCACAGGCATGTGTGCTCTCACGAAGGTTGCTACTGGTTGAGTGTGCACTGTGTTCCAGGGTGTTCTTCATGCTGAGCTCGTTCTTCTTCAGCTAGCAATCACATTTTCTTAAAGAAATTGGTGTACGTATTAACTGTCACTCAGTTCATAACTTTTGTGCTTTGTACTATTTCTGCACACATCCCATGGATTTTTAAAATTTTACTTACCTTTTTCTCTCTGTCTGTGCTGGTGTGTTTCTCTCCTCAGGCACTTTTTCTGCTTTCATGCATTGGCAGGAGAGTGTAGTTGTAGTAGCCTTGCTTTCTGAAGTCATACAGATAACAGGATTCTTGTAAATTCCACAGCACTGCCAGCAGACTAAAAGGCAAGAAAAAGCTGGCAGAAGATCTCAAAGTTTTAGTTTTTCTCACATCAGTCTGGAGTACAGAAAAAGAGTCCTGAAATCAGAAAACCTGTGATTCTTTCTTTTTTCAGTAAAAAGCTGAAAAAAAATTAATTTTTTTTTTTACATTTTAAAATGTTTTTATGTAATACCCATCTATGATAAGGTAGTAAGAAAAAATACAGAAGTTACAGATATATCTTTGAAGAATTAATTATAATAACACAATTGGTCTGTGTTAAGGGTCATTTGCAGAATGGGATATCAAGACTGCTTGCACATACTGAGTTTGCAAATTTATCAGAAAAATTTAATTTTACTGACTGTTTCCTAGGGTATCCGCTGACTATTGATTCTTCTCAGAATAAGCTAATGACCTTTCTGTGTTATTGTAAGTGATTTCATCGAAGAGGCTCAAATGTAGGTACTGAATTAACTACTACATGGAAAACAGTGGTTTTGTCCCAGTCTAACATACAAAGGAGTGACAGCACGATAGACCTTCTAAATCGGTCTGAACTTTATTGTTTTCAAAGTGTGTGGGGGTTGTTTGGTTTGATTTGGTTTTTTAAAGAATTTCTAGTATTGTACAAAGATAATAAAATGAAGATACAGTAGACTGCTCCCTATTTATAGCAGAGAAAAAATTACCTTGTTCTAGTTTTGCAGAAATTCAAAGATTTCACTAAGGAATTAAGAGTTGGTTGTTTGGGGGTTTTTTAGCTAATGTCTGGTTTTCCTCTTGCATTTCTTAGTTTTGGCTCTGAAATGTGACCTCTGATTAACAAAATCTCCTTTTAATTAGAGTTCTACTCCCACTGATAATGTAATTAAATGTCAGTAACTTGGTATTAAATCCTTTTAAAAATTACTTTGTCTTTCTTTTGCCTACATAACTGTATTTATTTAAAAGTGAGGAAAAGTCTGTTTTGATTGTGGTGATAACTAATCACATCTCTTCTAGCTATGTAATGTTCTTGGTATTTTTATGACTTATCACCATAGCAAGCCTATTTCATCAAAGTAGTGATTGTGTCAATGCTGGGGTCATGTCCAGAAAGCTATTAGGCATGTGAATGCTGCATGAAGTGTTGCTGTTGTTAACTCACACTGAAACTGCAAGGTGAAGTATGTGAGTGTTAGTGAACACTTAAGTTCCAAATATAGTGAAAGAGAATAATTAATGGCACAGAAAGAGGTTTCAAATACCTCTCCCAATTTAGAAAAGGAAATGGAGTTAAATAATGATGGGGAGAAGGTTTTGAAAACTGTTTTTCTATTGGAATTGGATATATGTCTCCTTATGTAACAGTGTGATTTGCAACCAAAACCAGTCTTCTGGAAAGAAGAGAATGGTTGGACTTTTCAGACCCAATGGGGCACGTGACATCATGTAACTTCTTACTGTCTGTAAGAGTTAAGGATGTGCACAGAGATAACTGAAGCATAAGGCATATGGCATGTGGTTACGTTAGCAAGCAAGAAGCCAGGTGAAGTATCTGATAAACTGTAGACACTTACCTTGCCCTAGCTCTAACAAAGTGTATTCCTTCTATCCATCTCTGCAACTAGCATAAATAGAACAGCTCCCTGGAGATACTTTTTACTGCAGTAGACTTTAAGGTCTTAAATTTGCAATTTTTACACAGTCAACAGACCTATTGATTTTTAGTGATAGTTTGAAGGGATTTATGACTGCCAAGTGAAATACAGAGCAAATGTATTCTAACATTACTGTCAGTAAATTCACTTTAAAGAAGTAGAGCATATCCCTGTAGGAGAATATTATTTGCTTTTAATATCCTGTAAATCGAAATCTTCATGATCTGCAGCTTTAAATAAAGTGTGCAGTTGAATGCTTGCTCTGGTGAAAGAGGTGCTGTATCAATATCGACAACAGAATTAGCCTTTTGCCAAGCATTAATGTTAAGTCCCTATTTGCTGTGATGAAACTTGATGTAACATAACACAATTGTTCAGCTGGTGGTCAGATTTTAATAGCTCAGAGTTCTACAAATTGTTTCTGAAGTGTGCACAACCAAGGAGGTGGAAAGCCTTTGATGGAAAAATCACTGAAATGGATACACAGAGCACACTCCGTGGCAAAGAACTACTTGAAATCTACCGCAGCATTAGCACAAAGGACATCCCAAAAGATGAGAGAGCAGCTGTGCTGTTAACACTCAAATGTACAGTAAAGGTAGGTTGTATTTTTCTATTTTTTTTTAGCTTGAAGCTGTACTTTCCAAAGATGCTCTCACTTAATTATGTTGACACACAAGCAATGCTGCTGCTGGCAGACGAGTGCCATGATGATGGGCTGGCAGCAAGTGAGCCTCGTGTACGACCTGGCATGACAGTGTAATTTCCATTCCAGACACACTCTAAATTCATATTTCACTTTGTCATATGCACATCTTTCTTCAACTTGTGTTAGAATTTTAAACCCACGGTTTTAGACTCCTTTGTATTTTAATACATAATACCATTTTAGTATAAAGTTTAGTGTACTATTTAATAGCAACCTTAGGAGAACTGTGGCAGACATGTATGTGATGATTACCATTTATTTTCTCCCAGTTCTTTGAAATATCTGTTTAGAACCTTATCTATCTATTGGTCTGAATTACCAGTTTTATGGGTAGCAAATACTGATTTTTTTCTTCTTCTCTTTGCCCCTCACTTCCCGCCCCCGCTATTGCTGCCAGTGTTCCAAATGAACTAGAAGCTGGTTGCATTTTTTTTAGTCTTTCATATTGGTTTTATTTATTTATTCATGTACATAAAGAATGAGTTTCGAGGTCCTTTCAGGATGATACTGTTGATATCAGCCTGGAATAGAATGCTGCTTCCTGGTCTTACTAAAACAAACAAATATCTTGCTGTTTGTTTTAGTAGTGCCATTATTTGATTTAGAGTCACTATGGCGTTGAGAGCACTGCTGGTTTATGAACTCTTGTCCATCTTAATACAAGTCAACATTGCTGTAGTGAACAAGTGAATATCTGTAAATTAGCATTCCCTTTTACCTGAGAAATCACTGAACTCATTCGCCTCTTATGTCTCTCTCTCTGGAGAATCTCCTGCCAAGCATTTGAAATACTGAAGGGACTAATATCTAGGCATACTGTCCCCATTGCTTTTGTGTGCTGGATTTTTTGGGGTTTTTTGTGGTATTTTTTTTAAACCCATCCACATTGCACCTCCAATCTCATAGCCAAAGGAAGCTTCTTAGGGAAACATTTCTTTGGATTTTGAAGACTTAAAATTTTGCACTTGTTGTGTACCTCTGCCAAGCATCTTTTAGTGCTTCCAGGCTTACAGTTCCTCACAGCTTTGGTATACATATACAGGCCCCTTAAAAGAGAATCTGTAAGCATTCTCACTTTTGTAGTTCTTTACAGTTGTTTCATTGGAGATTGTTTCCCTGAGACACTAACGGGTTCTTCTGTGAATGTGTTCTTGTATGAACATACAGAAGTATGAATGGTAATAGGCATAGAATCCATGGTTTGCTTTCATATCTGCACTGAATTATTTTGGTTGTTTACTTCTTTATTCTTGTGGAGTTTATTTTCCTTTATCTCTTTTTTTTTTTTCAGGAACATGAATGTAAATTAACACAGGAAATAGTGGCATTAATTGACAGGGAAGTTGATCTTATGTCAAGAGAGGTGAAAGAATGCAACTTGGAAGGACTGAGGAAAAGAATTTGTACATTATTTCTTCAGTATATTAAAATTCCAGAGTTTAACCCTGGAGTTGCTGGGTTACTTAAGGTATTAATCTTATTTTGCAGCCTAACATAGTGGTCATTGAATTAAAGCAGAGTGGAAAACATTGAAAGCTTTTTTATTTTACATTTTGCTCTAGAATTAGTGGAGGAGTTCCTCAAGAAGTAAAATGTAGCAAGTACATATTGTATTCACAGAAATAAATAAATTTATATAGTCATATTAGGAAGCACGGGGCATAGACATGTTTATAAGCACACTGACAAGTGGCTGATAGCACTGAGAGAGCCCAAAAACTCTTCTGTCTGAAATAAAAAATCTTAAAGTTATAAATGGTAGATATTATGGGATGGTGTCAGTAAAATGTGATAGCAAAGGGGTATCGATATAGTGAGAGAGAAATTAGTGTTTTTTCTGCTGGTCCAGAGGCAGCATGCCGTGCATCCAGAAAGTAAGAACATGGACCATGTAAGTGTCTAGTGAGCTTGCACCTGAGCAAAAACTGTTCCAGCCCTCTGTTGCAGAATCAGTTTCTACTGTGTGAAGAAGATGTAGTTAGTTTTGTGTGATTGTTTTTCTTTTCTGACTACAAATTACAAATAAAAATATGATTCACTATCATATGTTTCTGCTTTCAGTAGCAATGCCTTTTCTGCATCTATCAGAAGAGCATTCCTCCTACAGTGGTCAGTGTTATCTCAGGAGTACAGAATCTGTCAGATTTAGATGCAGATGTTAGATTTAGAACCAACTAACAGTTACTTTGACACTAGGTTTATTAGCAGAGGTATCATAGCAGAGACAGAAGATTATCAGACTACTCAAACTATCCAGTTACAGACTTGGTCCCTCTGCACAGATTAGACTATTCTTTCCAGAACCCATGAAGGAATATGGGGATGAGGAAGTCGCTGTCCAGTTTAGTTTATTTTCTTCCCCTATGTTGTTGCTGGACACTGGGTCTGATGATTTTGTATTCTCATGCCAAAATATTAATATGCCCATAATCTCAGGGTTTTATCTTTGACATAAAGATTCTACATGAAAAATTAAATACAGAGAATTTAGTTTCTGTTTTCTCAGTGTTGTCATCTTTCCAGAATAACTGGCAATCTGCATACATAAAAACACCAGGAAGAGCACTGGAACATAATGTTTAGGATCTTCATATAGCTTAAAAATGAATTGATTGAGTTATATAATTGATTTTAACCAATGCAGTAAGAAAATACAGTGACTTCTGGTATCCTAAGAAAATCACAAGACTTTATTGAGTATTTTAAAATAAATTCTACTAGCTTTTACATATTAAAATACTTGCATGAAGATCTGGAAAATGTATTCTGACACAGTTAGAGTGATATACAAGTAATACAAATATACCCCGTGATGAATTAACCTTTTTTTTTCTTTTTAGATTCCACAAGATCCCTTAAAGCTTTATAAGAATGTTTACTTCTGTCATAGCTGTGAAAATTACTTACCATCTTCTGCATTTCCCATTCCTGCAAATTCTCACACCATTGGCAGATGTCGCTCGTGTTACCAGCTTGACAATGAGGCTTGGAAACGAGAAGCATATTTGAAGTACACACTTATACTAGAAAACCTCAGGAAGTCTGAAGTTGATTATCAGGATGATTCTAAAATTGTTTTCCTAGTTCAGGTACTGTTGGAAAGAGCATTGCTAGTAATAGTAACCAGTGACTTTGACTATATGTCCTATATTTTGTGTGTGTTGTTGATAGGTTGAGAAATGGGCTAAAAGCTGCAACTTCTTCCTGTGATATATGATGTTCCACACCTTAAAGAAACAGCCCTTAAGCTCTCAGAGCATAGGTGTACTTTTAAAGGTGGTTTACACGCTATACACTAAAAGAAGTCTAGCTGACAGGTCAAAGAAGCAGATGTTCCAACAACTATGCTACAAGTATATATGTATGTCAAGATGCTCTTCAACCAAGTGATCCTATGACATGAGCGTAGAAAATTTTTTTTAACCTAAAGCTTTGTTTGGATTTTCACATGGTTGCCAGACTGTTGAATGAAACGAGCTTCTTCCTTTTTAACCCTGTTTTTCATTTCAGCTTCCAGATCTGCAGTACCTGGTGGAGAACATATGGAACTGTCAGTCAGCTCTCAGTGCCTGCAGTGACCTGTATGATTTATTTATGGTCAGGTGGGATAAGCAGCATGAATGGTCTCCATGGAACACTATTCTCCTCACTAAAGAAGAGGCAGATGCACACCTTAAGCTGTGTGACCTTCAGAAGGTAAAATTCAATGGGCTTAACTTTTTACATTATTTATGTGTTAATAGAATCCTGTGACTAATTATATTGGGCCAAATGTAGTCGTTACGCTTGTCCATGTTTAAATTGGCGTGTTGTGACTATTTAAATGATTGCATCTGTGCTATTAAACGACATGGACACTAATCCAGAGGGCATGTGGCACGTACAGCTCATTCCATGTACCTGTCTTGCCCTGACTCTTCCTCCTGAAATGCAAGAAGCTAAGTGGCCTCATCCATGCTGCCTGCTGAGAACAGCGCTGTGCATGTGCTCTTCCCTCAGAGCAGATCAGACCAGAGCTAGCCTGCATGAAAAGCAGACTAAAGACTAACCATAAATACTGTGACACTTGTGGGCCCGTGCTCTTGCATGTGCACTGGCCTCATTAGTTTCTGCTCTTCTCAATTTCTCATCAAATAGAAGAATGGTTCTTTGTCTAGAATTTATCCATTTGTCATCATAAAATTTGTCACTACTTTCTTACACAGATATCAGCTAAGTATCCCTTTACAATGTAACCTTACGGCTTGCAATTAAGCAATAGAAACATAATTTCTCTTCTGAATTAAAAACACTTAGGACTGTGTTAAACTCATCATCGAAACTGTATTTTTACACCAATGCCCCCAAATTCCGTATCTGAACAGGGTAGTCTGTGAAATATCTCTCCACTGAATATCACATATTAAGAGTATTTAGTTTTGTAAGGCACGAAAGAATCCTGTGAGCTGTGTTTGTCCTGCAGTTAATAATGCATTATTAAGCCTTTCAGCTCCAGGTTATTGATTTATGTAAGCAGTGATCTGCAATCATTCTTGCCTAGTGTTCTTGTGTTCAGGGTGTTTTTAACACAATGTTTGTGCATCAGAAATGCAGCTTCAGCTGTTATGTATTGCCCTTCTTTTTGGAAGTCTTAAGAGGATGTGATAGCTAAACTGACAGAGCAAATTAATTGCTCTCTTTACAGTTTTGCTTTATAGATGAAATATTTCAGGGAATTCTAAAGGTAAAAAAGGCATTCTGCCATCCATTGTATTTTGTGTGTGAGTGCCCAGCTTGTGTCTTCAAGCAGACATGTTTATGTGAGCTTTAGCTTTAGAAGGTAAAATCAGTTTCAAGCTGGAAATCCCTTTATTGACTCCTCTGACGCACTGTGAGTCAACAAGGCTATTGAGACAATCTGAGTCTAGTGATGCTCCTCAGCATCCATAAATTTCTGTTACCAGCATTAAGGCAGGCAAAGATCCTGAGTAAGCACTTCTCTGGTTTGATGCCACAAGTCTGGATGTCACAGTCAAAGAAATGCCATTAACTTGATTCGGTCCAAAGCTTCAGTGGGTGGGGCAGTTAGGTCAGAACAGGTATGCTGCACAAGCCTACATAAAAATCATGAGATATTTTCTTTAGCTCTTGCAACAAATAGAGAAGTGAATCAGTAGTGAGGAGTCACTTTTCTTCTTTTAAAAAAAAATATGAAGAGTGTGAAATAAGGAAAATGAGGCAAAGATAGAATTTTGTAAGTTGAATCACTGTTTCTCATTCACTGAAAGAAAAAAGGCTTCTCAAGCTGTTTATTTAATAGCAATTATTCATAATGATGACTACAGCAATAGCAAAGGGTTTTTTCAACTAAATAGTCTGAATATTAATTCCATCATCCAAACTACTCCTAATCACTAGGAGTTTGGGAATATGTCACCACTGCATGCAAATGCTGACTGAAATGCTGCAACATACTTGCTGTCATGATTAGTTGTAAATAACAACTCTGATTCTTATCAAGGAATGCCCCTACAGTCTTCACCTTGCAAATGTTGATATCTAAGCATTGCCTTATTTAATTTTCAAATGTAAGTACAAAGGTTCTTACTTGAAAAAAAAAATAAAGAAGTTTTATCTTGAATGGATAAAAAAAGTTATTCTGGTTTTAAACATGACTAATATTTTACAAGGAGTAATTTTCACTACTGGGCTATGGGATAGTATAGAACTACAAAATACTTCATTATGTGTATATACAAATAAATGATCTGCCTTAGTGTATTAAAGGTCACTATTTATAATGTCTAAAATATGAAGCAACACATAGATTTCTAGATATTTTAATTGTATTTATGGGATTTGAATTTATTTTTCCTTTCAGGCTTATGAAGCTCCATTTATTTACAGAATAAAACAAAAGCATATCCGGGCAAAAAACTACTTTGCTCAGATTCCTGCAATGGCATCATTTTTACATAGAAGTAACAACCAGGCTAATGAAAATTTCTACAAAAAACCTAAGTCTTTGAAGTTAAAGAAGTGAACTAAATTCCTAGGTTTTAAAGAAATATACTTTTTCATCAATACCTTAATTGTATTATACAGATCAAAATAAACTTCTGAGGATAAAATAATTTGATCTCAATCCGTTAATATAGCTGCATTTCAAGTTTTGTAGCCTCATTTAAAAAAAATGTTGTTAAAGGCTTTGTAAATTCTCAAGTTTTAGAGCAATGATTATTTTTCCACGTATTCCTGCATTGCTTGGAACATTCTCTCTGTAGTGTAATATTCCTGTTGGGCAAATTCTGTTAATTCTTTGTCACCCTTTAATTAGAAAAATAATACTATAGCACTGTATTAAATTTATTTTTCTTGTCCTAAGCACATAAGGCAGAAACCCCCTCACACCCTTGATTCTTGCAGAGCAACAGAATAGATATACCATTGCAGATATAGCTGCTTTGCCCTGCAAACATTTGTGCAAAAGAATGGCTTTACTTTTTGTTGCTCATCTAGACGGTCATAGTGGAACTACCAGCATGTAATTATTGTATCTAAGATCTTGAAATTATTGTAGTTATTATAATTGGAATTTTATAATTTAAATATCATAATTTGAAATAAACATTTCAGACTGTTTGAAATATGTTTATTTTTGAGGCATTTCTATTATTTGAAGAAGTAAATTCTCTCCATAACTAAAAAGTTTTGTTTGATCATAGTTACAGAGAAAACCATCATATGGTGCAAATTCAAAAATCTAACAAAAAGTTGCAAGGTTCTTCTTGAAACCTGTATTATAGATGTGGTTTGACCCAGCCTTTTGCTCTGACAAATGAAACTATCTAGGAAAAAGCAGTAGCATCTGCAAAGAGAAGTAAGTACATATTTGGCAGCAAACAGCTGAACACTGATTGACTCCCTCAACAGAACATGAACTGTAGAACTGGTACCTGGCTGACCAGTGCATTTTAACATCAGTGGAACCTTTCCATTGATTTTAACATTAAATTCAGAATTTTAGTTTAATTAAATTCTGGGGTTTAGTTCAGTACTGAACTAACTGTAGAATTGCAGCACATGAGCATTCCAGTTGACTCATGTGCTTTTCGAGATCTGAGCCTTAAGATAGGAATGGCTGCTAAGTCTGAATTTCCACCAGAGTGATAAAAGGAGTTCTGAAGTAAATTGTGGGTTGAATGGTGATGCATCACATAGGAATCTGCCTCTTTATACATTTGTTGCCTTCCTTCTTAAACAGATTTTTAAAAATGTAATTTACAGCTCCAGAAGAATGATTTAAATAAACAGTAAGGAAATAGTTCAAACAAATGTGAAAAGCCAGTAGTCCATTGACTTTAGTGCAATGTGATGTTGGAGGTTTTTGGAATCCTAGAATCATTTAGGTTGCAAGGACCTTTAAGATTGAGTCCAACCATTAACCTGACACTGCCAAGTCCACCATTAAACTGTGTCTCTAAGTTCCACATCTGCATGGCTTTCAAATACTTCCAGGGATGGTGACTCCACCACTCCCCTGGACAGCCTCTTCCAGTGCTTCAGTAAAGAATTTTTTCCTATTATCCAATATAAATCTCCTCTGGTGCAAGTTGAGGAGATTGTCTCTCTAGACTCTTCACAAGCTTCACTGCCCTTCTCTGGACACGCCCCAGCACCTCAATCTCTTTCTTTAGTGAGGGGCCCAAAACTGTATTCAAGGTGCATTTTAATAGTGAATGGCACTTGAGGTGTGACCTCACCAACGCCAAGTATACAGGGACAATCTCTTTGCTAGTCCTGCTGGCCGCACTATTTCTGATTCAAGCCCAGATGCCATTGGCCTTCTTGACCACCTGGGCACAGGCTGGCTCATGTTCAGACAGTCATTGACCAGCACCCCCAGATCCTTTTCTTCTGGTCAGCTTTCCAGCCACGCTGCCCCCAGCCTGTAGCACTGCCTGGGTTGTTGTGACAAAAGGGCAGGACCCAGCTCTTCACTTTCTTTATCCTCCTACAGCTGGCTTCAGTCCATGGATCCAGCCTGTCCAGATCCCTCTGCAGAGCCTTCCTACCCTCCATCAGATCAACACTCCTGCCCAGGTTTTGTCTGCAAGCACTGAGGGTGCCCTCAATCCCCTCATCCAGATCATTGGTAAAGACATTAAACAGGACTGGCCCCACTACTGAGCCCTGGGGAGCACCACTGGTGACTGTCCACCGGCTGGATGTAAATGCCATTCACCACCATTAGCTCTTTCCTGGCAGTGCTAGTTAGTCACACTGTGAAATTTTTTGTGTAAATAGTTCAAAATTTGTGCTGGAAGTATAGTGAGTTGGGTGCTTGACTAGTATTTGGAACATGGCTTTCCACAAAATAAGTGTCTTCTAACTAATTTCATCCTTCAAATCAGTGTCCAAAAATGGCATTTGAAAGCATGGAAATGAAAGAAATGGAAAGTTTTAGAGGACATGTTTTATGGAAAGAGACTTGTTGCAATGTAGAAAAAGTGTTTTCAATACTCTCGATATCTGAGTTATTTGTTAGGGCAAAGCCAAGTAAAACCAATATAATTAAAATAGTATAATTTTAAAAAAAAATTATCATAATTGAAACTAGCATAAAATCCTTCACGTTAGTTGTCTTTAGTTGCTAATTTTCATTATTATAAATGCTTTCTGATATTGTTACTGAATTTAAAACAAATTACTTTTTTACCACTTTTTTCCATAGCAGTTATAATTGTATTGCATTTTGAAAAGGAATTAATTTAAAATTTTCTCTAATAGTCACTGTATTGCTTCACCTATTTATGTAGCTTATATATGATATTAAAAAAGATACTGGACAAGTATGAAGAATGAAAATGTTCTCTGTATCAAACAGCAGAGAATACTGGGAAAGCTGACTGAAAATATCAGACTTAAAGATACTCCATTTCTAGGAGAAGTCATTGCATTTTATCAGGAAAAGAAAACTGTTCAGATAAAGAGTCAGACCTGTCTAAGTTTCTAATAGACCTGATTAAATTCTTTAAAAGCACAGCTGATCATTTTTGCTTGTATTTCAGACTCAAAAGTTGGTTTTAGAATCTGTTGGTAAAAAGGCCTTTTGGAGCATAGATCCTTCCAGGACAATGAGAACAAATGCAAAGTGTTGATACCTCTGTACTGTAGAATGTGAGCTGAAATTCTAACCTCCATTAACTTCTGATAAGTGGCTGAGGTGATAAGCTTATCAAGTCTCTTAAATCATAGTTTAGAGGTTGAGCTCATGAGAAATCCACACTCCTGAAACACTCCTGAAGGGCTGATGATGGGATGGACTCAGTTCTTTCCCAGACTCTCACTCCCAGGTAAAGGATCAGCCCATACAGCGTGTAAGGTTCCTTCTGCATTAGCAGAGACACCAGGACAATCAACAACTTCTCTTACCTCACAGGACTTGTGTGAGCTGGAGTTTTGGGGCATGAAACAAAATTTGCCTTCTCCCCACCTCCAAGACCACTGGAAATCCACTTCCAGAGGGAGAGGTTCTAGCTTTCTTCCCATATGCACAAGTGATTAGTATGGTAATTTGCAAGGAAGCACATGTGCTTTGCCTCCCCACTCTCAGGAGGAAAATCCATGCTTTTTTCAGGATGTAAATTTCCCTATTTATATCTCAAAGCAAGAAGAACTCAAAATAATTCTTTTCTCCACCTCTTTACCCCCCAAAAATATCCCAATGAGGAAAATATTAGGTCTCTTCTTAGATAATAAAATGTTTGTAAACAGTGATAAAGCAGGATTCTAAATTAAATATGTGAGGGTAGCAAACTAGTTGCTGACTCCCATTTGGCATATGGGAAATACTTTTTCAATAGGTAATTATACTAATAGTAACTGACATAAAAGCCAAAATCATCCATGCCTTGGGTTCTTTTGATTATTATTTATTTTTAAAGAGCCTACATTTAAATATGTCTGTTAGCTGAGCTGGGAGAAGTTCTTTAATATGCTGCTGTAGTACCATGTTAGCTCCCAAACCTGTTGCCTAAGGATGAAATTCGCATGCAAAAGGGATGGGAGTTATTTTCGTCACCTATATATAGATAGTTCTCCTAGCTTATCTTGTACTGTCAATTGTCCTTATTACAGCAGTCATCCCTGGCATGTCTTGCAGGCCTACATTTACCTTCATCCTTCACATTTCTTTTTGAATCCAATTTTTTTGCATCAGGAATGTAGAATTCTGAAGCTGAGAGTTTTGATGAGGTTTTGTTTGTTTGTTTGTTTAAAGAGCAGTTCATTAACAAAAGACATTAGGCTTCCATTGTCTTGGGTCTTTTCTCTCCAATTTTTTTTTGAGTGCCATCTTTCAACTTCAGCAGGATAAGAAATAGAGATGATATGTGATAGGCATACAATTGTAAAAG
The DNA here is from genome assembly GCA_013400735.1 of Pomatostomus ruficeps. Taxonomy (NCBI): domain Eukaryota; kingdom Metazoa; phylum Chordata; class Aves; order Passeriformes; family Timaliidae; genus Pomatostomus; species Pomatostomus ruficeps. The sequence goes on from VYZT01048760.1 coordinate 93,074, forward strand.
AAAGCATGCAAAAATCGAGAGAAATAGGTAGGAGTAGAATGTAAATACAAAGTATGTCAATATTATAGCTGCTTTTAAGAAAATTATTTAAGTGGGGATGCATAGTAATGGAGATATTTCTTTCTTCATTGCCATTTCGTAATGATTTCACACTAGTTTGATTTTCAGTATTTCAAATCTGTGTTGCATGAAAAAAAAATCTTCATAATAAAGCAGTTCTAAACCTGGACTCAAGATCACATATGAATTTTCAAGGAAAAATCCCTGCGGAAATGCAACAGTAAACTGTGTGTGCTTTTGTGTATACCAACAGACATTAATAAAAAGTTGGCTGTAGGTTCCTGCTCGCAGATAAAAGAACCACTTTGATCTTGCCTAATCTTAAGTAAATAAAAGAATATTTTTGTTAAAATCTCTTGGCAATAGGTATATTTTTTTCCTTACCGTTTGGCAAAAAACATCCTTTATTTTTAGGAGCGAAGAAAAAGAAAGGAGAAAATATATGCAGATATATTTATAAGCTAAATTTACTTAGTGAGGCAAATTAAAATCCCACTCAATAGATTCTTCTCATTTCTTTTTTTTTCAAAGCTTTCTTCAGTTGTTCCCAAACTGCGGTTTGTGGGGAAATAGTAAAAAAGAAAAGTCAATTTGTTTTCAGTTAAAGTTTGTTCATAAGTGATATGGTAATCTGAAAGAAAACAATCTGGTTTCGTTTCAAGAACCCTTGAGACTGTTTCTGAGGCAGAATGCAGAGCATCCCCACCACCTGTGCATCTCACTTGTGTGTTGGGAGCACGTAAGAGTTGGGAAAAGGCGACGCTCAGCCTGCCATGGCGTGGCCATGGGGGTGATCAGAGCACCTACGGAAACCCGGCCGAGTCCTGTGGTTTGTGCTGTCGTGGCCGTGGGGAGGAGCAGGAAGTGAGGGTAGAAACCGTGTGGTCGCGTTCTGCTTGTTGCCAGAAATGTTTTGTACAAACCAAGTACACTTCCTACCAGGAAATATTCCCTGCAACACAGCTACACAGAAGGGAAGGCTTGACCACAGTCCCACCAATGGTGCTTTGCACAATAGTGGTTAATAAGGTGCAAAATGTATCTCAACTTTGTACCACACTGGGGGATGAGAATTTGACACAAAATTTTAAGGGACAGATTGACAGGTTTTTCTTTCTTGCCCTCCATGAAAAGGATGCCTTTTGGTAAGTCTTGGATCCTCAGGTATGCTGAGTATTGACCTGGGAAATTAAACTTGTGTTTGCAGTCGTATTGTTAATGCGATATATTCTGTGGTTACTGCATTTATCACTGGCAATCCCAATGAAGCTTACTGGCTGCATTCAATAAACCATTGATTTGTGAACCCAGCTGGCTCTTCTGAATGTGACCAGACCTGCAGACTATTTGTGCATCTGATATAGGGCCTATGGTGATGTTTTTGCAACAGTGTGTGAATTGGTAAGTGTGTCAAACATTGTCCTGCTGCAAAACTGAGTTTTGTTGGAAATTCTGTGATTCCTTTATTCTGTCTAGGTACTTCTGTTTCTACCTCTGTCTTTGTGGTCTGGTTTGCTGTCTTACCTGTACACACCCCTAGACAAACAAATACTGTCTTGTTGAAGGGAACAGATAAGATTTTTAACATATCTCTGAGGCGAAGAGGAAAAAGTACAGTTAAAGAGTTAAATCCTGTGTTATGTAAAGGTAACACGGAGAAGAAAAGGAACATGACAGTTTTTTACTGCTGTCCTCAAAATTACTATTTTTGTCTCAGAAATCTGATTTCAGATTGAGTTGATGAACAAATTGCCTTATATTAGGCAACCACACTAAAACAATGTACAATGAGTTAAGGCAAATAGATTTAACTGATCTGGCTACATGTGCTCAGGTTCAGGCATGCATGTCTTCTGACATCTATTTGTGTCTTCCTGTACAATTTTCATTGTGCTTCCTTATTTTTCCCTTATCACAACTCATTTTAACATAGCTCAGAATTTTTTGTGTATGATCTCTAACAGCCTGTTGAGATGGTGAGGAGGCATTAGTGCCCAGAGCCAAACACGTGCCGAGACTGCTGCTGCCTAATGTAGTCACAAGGTGTAGAAACAGCTCAGTGTTTGGCAAGCACCAAAAAGCGTGCCAGAGCAATTTGCTTCCTGGCACGAAGGAATTCTCTTAAGATTATTTTGATCTTGCATGAGACTTGTGAAATACTGAAGTCATGTCATATTCTGAAGTGATTATAATTTGCCCCCGACTTTAGATATTTTTGATTTCTGGGATAGTATTGCTCCATGCAAAAGATAGCTTAACAATTCTGTGTTTCAGTGTCTCTGAACGTGCCATTTTCTCTCTCTTTTCCTTCTTGCTGGAATCTGCAGTTTGTTGCCGATTTCAAACTTGTCAACACCCAAATGTGTGACGCCAGGTCTCAATACACGTGAAAAAACTAAGCTGAGAGACATGGTAATATGTAGCAGGGGAAGAAGACACAAGTGCTGCAGAATACATTTTGCGCAGTACAGAAAACTTTCCTGTAAACTCCATTTTGAAGTTATGTAACTGTTATCAGCCCGCGTAGGGCAGGAGTTTGGACTTCACGACTCTCCCTTGTACTGTCAGTGCTTTCACTACAGAAAGTTTTATGAGCTGCTTAAATCACAAAGTATTAAAAACATGAGTAAGTCCTCATTTCAAGTGACGGAAGTTCATGTTCTGAGAATTCCCCCTGCTGTCAGAGAGCCGCGTCACCCCGCAGGCTGGCTAGACCCGGATAAGAGCAGCCGGGCGGGAAGTGCAGCTGTGCACAGGCTCGGCTCTCATTGCAGCCGGGCAGTTCCGTGCGACCCGCCCGGAGCCACGGCACGGCACTGCCCCGGAGCCATGCCACGGCTGTGCCCCGTCGCCCCTGCCCTGCTGCTGGGTGCCCTCGCCGTGCTGCTCACACCGGCTCTTTCCGCGGAGCATGTGCCCATGCTGCTCTGGTCCACTCAGAGGTAAGAAATCCACCCAAAGCATATCCGTACATATGCTGCTGCTCTGCGTGTGTGTGTGCACAGACTGGATTGTGCCATCGATTATGGTAAGTCGGCTCTGGGCAATCAAATTATCCAATAAATAAATTTACATCTCGGCCATCAAACAACCCAACAGATTATTTTACCCATTTTTATTTGTAATCTTAGTGTTCTAAGCTGAGCAGAAAGAAGGAAAGAAGTTTCATAAACTAAAAATGTGAAGTACACATGCTTTATTCACCCTAAGGCACTGTTAGAGATTATGTGACTTAAAGCCACATCATAAGGCAGTGACACAAAAAGGAGCTGACCAAAAACTGTGTGGGCAGCCTTAATCCTTGCATTTCCTGACTTCTAAACTCTGAATTTTCACTTTCATGTTCTTTTTAATAGAGGTTTTTAAATACACTGTTGTATGTATGTGCATCAGTTTTTAGAAACTGACACTGGAGAGTGTAAGTTTCTAACAAGTGGCAGATCCAGACACACGTGAAATTCAGGGGTTTGCATATACTTATGAAGTAGGACTTTGAAGCTGTCTTGAAACAACCGGGTATAGACCTCTTTCTTTCCAACCAGGAATTTTATTCATGCTCACTTTAAGGATTTTGTATCAATACTCGGGATTTCCAGAAATACGGCAGGTTGGGCAATGCAGTAACTTCAGGCAGATACTGGACATATAAAGCTGTCAGAAAACTATGGGTCACTCGTTTATTACCTTTAGTATATGTTTACTCTTTTCTTATACATTTCCAAAACCTGAAACTCTTCATATAGAAATCTGCAAGTTTTGAAAAAGCTTGATTTTGTAGCTTTGACTTTTTTCCCCTGAAAGAAAAAAAGGGATATCTCAATGTCAAGGCATTTTTATATTCAAAATACTTAGTGATTCACCATTATATAAGACAGGCACACATATGAATATTAACCCGTGTATTTAAAAGCTAAGTAAATGTTGGAAAGCACTGTTCTTAGGTTAAAGGTGATTCTAAGCATATAAGGAAAGATCAGTGCTTCCTTTGTCCTACTTCCTGGTTTCTATGAAAAACACACCTGCTGTCATTATAAACAAAATCTGACTGCTTAATGGCACATGGTCATAAAAGCAAACTTTCCATCAAGATGCAATTAGCTGCGTGTTCTACTGCAGATTTTTCTGGTTTATACCAATGTTGAGCAAGAAAATCAGGACAGTGGACTAGGTAAGCCAGTTCTATGTTTCCAAGAACAGAACCGTTTGTGGAAGAAGTGTTCCTCCTACCATGTGTATTTTGAAAGCAGAAGTTCTTGTGGGGCCAGAACTAGCTCTGATGAAGGTCAGTGAAGCAACTGAAAAGAAGTTTTTTGTTATTTGATAAAATAAAACAACTTTTGGTTGCTAGCCCTTAACTCTGTGCTTCATGTCTTGGTACTTCACAGTGGTGCAAGGTTTGCAGTGTGTGTTCTATAGGCCTGTGAAATTTGGAAACTACTGTTAAGAGTTTTAGGAAACTACAGAATTGCAGCAATTACCAATGGATTTCTATTTACTTTGTAGGAACATGTCCCACCAGTTTAGAAGTTTGGCGGTTCATTAATCAACAGAAATTGTGATTTCAGTGATCTATTCCATCACCCTTTCCCGGGTTATCTGTTCAGATTTGATACGAAATAGTTGAAGGATACTACATTTTGTTCTAATTTAGAACTAGCCAGAGTTTGCAAAGCCATGGACGGCTATATTAGAGAATGTAACACTTTAAAGTCTCTTTTATGCATTATTACTGTACTGTAATCATGGTACTAAAGATAATGTTAGATGCCAGATAGAGATGAAACCTGCAGCTGAAAAACACATGCAGTGCACAAAGCAAAGGGAAGTGTGATACCAGTTCTTACAGACACATTGGTAAATCAAATACCTCTTTCCTCTAGAAATAAAAATGCACATCCCTACTTGGAGAAATGTAAGTATTCTTTTTAAAAACAGCATTCTTTCTCAGTTCAAGTAGGGAGTAACTCAGTATGTCACTGTCCTGTCTTTCACAAAAGAATATATGACTGGATATTCTTCAAATAACTTTGGAGTGGAAAATTTGACCTTTATTTTAAATCAGCCTTTAAAGTAATATTCCCTGGTTGGTTTCTTGAAGCAGGGAAGATTGAGGGGCTCTTCTTGCATATGATACACAGAAGAAATTTGATTTAGCCATTTTGAACCAATATTCAGAAGAATTTCTTTCCCTCCACAGAAAAAGAAAAGGAGTTTGAGGAAATAAATTCATTAAAATTAGCTTTTGTGATTGTCCCCTCATATTTTTGTTTTAGGAATTATATTTGCCTACAGTCTTTTAAAATATGTTCCTTCCTTTTTTTTTACGCTATGCTTATATAGGAAAAACAATAATTTTCTGGCAAGCCCAGATTATAAGTGACTTTGAGAAGGCATTAGTGCCAATTAGTACATTTGCACTGTTTCCTAAACTACAAGGAATTTAAAATCTACTGAAAGAAGGTGTAACATAAAAGGGAAAATTTTTTTAGCTATAATTTTATTGGATGCCTATGGAGATGCTGTGTGCCAGCATGAATGCCAGTTTATTTCTGCTGTGCAGGGGAAAATATGATTTCTTAGATGGTAATCACAAGGTGACTGACAGAGACAACTGACAAGAATAACTTGTAGGAAAGAGTTCTGAATCCAGGAACAAAGCAAAAATGTAAGGTCATGAGTTAAGAGTGATAGAAGTCTTGTTATCTTCCCATCAGCCCTTCTGGTGGGTCCAGATACAGGAAATCTTGCTTCCATCAAACCTAATTGCTCAAATTCCAGGAAGAATGCTGTTCAGGGAAGAACCTGTATGCTTAATGTGGTCATGTCAGAGCAGTGAAGTGCAAGAAAGAAGCAAAATACCAAGGGAAGCTTGCTTTCCTCCCTTTCTTTAGCACATTGTTTGACTGAAAAGAGACTGTAGTTAGCTGGGGGTCAGTCTCTTCTCCCATCTAGCAAGTGACAGGATAAGAGGAAGCAGCCTCAAGTTGTACCAGGGGAAGTTTGGGTTGAATATTAGGAAAAATTTCTTCACTGCAAGTGTAGTCAGGGATTGGGACAGGGAAGTGGTTGAGTCGCCATCCCTGGAAATGTTCTAAGAACACATGGATGTGGCACTTAGGCACATGGTTTAGTGATGGACGTAGCAGTGCTGTATTGATGGATGGACTTGGTGATTTTAGAGGTCTTTTCCAGCCTAAATGTTTCTGTGATTCTATTTCCTGTCTGAACCACGCTGAGAATGTTGTTGCACTGAGCAGACAGCACAGCCCCCTCAATGGAGGATGTGGCCTTCCCTACTGCCATGCCTAGTGCTCAGCAAACCCTTTAAAAGAAGCAAAGTAAATGCATGCATAATATTGGGAATATAAATATTAGGCAAATGCTGCATTGTAATAGAACTGCTAACTAACGGATGTAGATTATTTTTTTTATGATGGTGCAGTTATTAAGTTGACTGTTTGAAAGTTAAAAAGTGTCACAAAAGGTGTTTCAAGGTTAGATAGCTACCATGAGCTGCTTCAAGGAACAGTGAATTTCTTAGAAGCAAGTATGCTTTAAAAGAGGATCATTAAACTTCTGAGGTTTTGAGTTCACAACAAAAGCCTTTACCATTGTGCTGCTGCAAATAATTTCGTTTTGTTTGATGTGCTTTCTGCTACTTTTTATTCTTAATTGCAAGTCCCCATAGGTCTGAAAACCTTCTTTTTTTTCCCTAAGCTTAGGTATGAAAAGGATTTATTTAGTTATTTTTAAAATAAGAGTACCAAGATATTCAGTGTCATTTTCTTTCACACAAGCCATTTTTTATCATCTCTTAATTTAATCTATCTGCTTTTCCTTTAACATTATTAGTATTTTGGTGTGGCCATGCAAGGCACAAAGTCAGTATGAAAGTCAGTTCCTGAAGAGTCATTCAGAATCTTTGGGAATTTATGTGTTTTCAAGTATATACATTTAAAGATTATACTTAATTTTTGAAATTGAGAGGTTTGTCTTCTCTGAAAAGTTGAGGCATGCCTGCTACAATTTCTAAGTTTTTTATGTTCATGAATGTAAGTTAATGTGGATTTCCAAGCACAAATTAACAAAGTGAAGATGCTGACTAAAACTAAGAAAATACCAGATAATTTCAACCAATAAAAAAACCATTTCCTTCATCTCAGGAAGATTTAGTTCTAAAGCTTGAAAAGTTGACAGGCAAAAGGTCTAGGAGAATTTAATTTCCGCATCTGCGGCATGTTGTCCTGAAGGAGGCTTCCACATACAGAGTTTGCTCTAACGTTTTCCCAAGCCCAAGTCTGAAATGAGATAGGTATCATCTAGTGCTGCAGAACTGCACTGGTTTTATCTCTGCCGTGGGTGCAATTTGAGGCTTTTGATTCACTCTCAGCAGTCTTCATTGGAATTACAGGGAAAACTTGGAGTGCAATATAGATTTTCTTTATCCAAAAAACAACATTGAACCCCACCTATGTGTTCATTAAGCCTGTTCTGCCTCCGTCTTAAAGGACTGCAAAGATTGTTCTCATTCATAAAAGCTTGCTGTTCAAGGGTCATTTGTGAATTGCTTTAGGTTAGAAAATTTAATTTGTATCTCAACTTGATCAAATTGCAATCATATAATAGCTGATGCTAGAGCACACAACAATGCCCTATATTCGAGTCTTTGTAATTAGAACCAGTTAGAGTGCCTGGAATGCCTGTTTTTGAGGCTTTAGCAATTGATGTGTACCTGGGTAAAGATGGGAGATTATGCATCAAGTTCACGGTTTTCCGCAGACAATTTTCATTAGTCAAAACTCATAGGATGAAAATGTTCATAAAAAGTTTCATGCCTATTGACCTGTGTTGCATACTGTTAAAATCCCAATGAGGTGTTGAAAGAATAATTCCACCTCTTCTTTTGGCTGTTTTCTGTAGCAGAAAAACTAAACAGAAGAGTTATTTCTCTGTCCAGTCCTCATAGTGACAGGTTGGCAAAAGAGCCGTAAGCCTGGTGCCTTGAGTCATTCCATTCAGAAGAGCTCCTGCTGCTGGAAAGGTGGCTTTTCTGAGCGGCTTCTGTAGAATGGTTCCTTCATCATGAGAACCTTAGGAGACAACTTGTTTATAATAGCACTGAAAAGACACTTCTACTAACAAAAGTTTTATAAAAAAGTACTAGTTTATGACAGTTCGTGATCTAGTCTGAGTTCTACTCCTCTTGGCCTCCATCTGCCAGCACTGCAAAGTGTTTTGGGAGTTGGGATGCCCTCTGGGAATTCTCTCTGAATGTTTTCAACATATTCCTCTTCATTCCACTTAGCAGGTAACTTTTCTTGGAAAGATGCCACTCTGCTGTTGTACACGAACAAGAAAATAGACAGAAACATTACCCCTATCATTCCTGCTGTAACACAGTCAATGCGATATGGGCATAAATGGGCAATTTCTTTTTCTCTTGAGTAGAGTGAGAGTAAACTGAACTGCAAAGTTGATCTTAAAGTAAAAATTATGATTTCATTACCTGCCTCTGCATATTTAAAGAAAGAAGAGGTGTCATCATTGGCAGCAAATTTTACTGAAAAGAAAATGATTCCTTTATAGGTCACAGTGGAATCCAGACACTGCTGTGCACGAAGGACACGTTGTCTCGGCACAGGAGCTGACCATGCTCTTGCAACCTCTTTTTACCCAGAACTCCAGAAACCTCGTCTTGTTCATGCAAGATAGGGTACGTAAACCATTTCTTTTTCTCACCAATACTGAGCACAAGTCTGTACCTAAATGAGATGCCATGGCTCCTTCTCACCAACCTATTCTCTTTGTTTTTCAGCTTAGCATAGATGATTTCACATACCTCAGTGAATCGTATGGCAACGAGAATCCATTTCAGAATGTTCAGGCAAGCATTTATCTCTTTTATTTCTTTATGTGCAGTATTTAAAATTAAAAAGAAAAAGAAAGATGTAAGAAAGATGCAAACAGACAATAACTGAGAAAAGGGAACTGAGTTGCAGAAGTTTTCCTGTTTAAATTATTGAAATTATTCCAGCTTAAGCAGATGTGTTAAAGGAAATCAATTGAGTTTGCAGGTATGTGCTTTGTAGCTATTCTACTTTTAAAGACTGAGTTTTCACAATTCATCATAACTGACAAAATTGTTCTTAAATACGCTGCAATTTTCTATTGTAAAAAACAATGTGAACTTCAACACCAACACCCCAAAATTCCATTTTGAAGCCATAGGAAGAAAAGATCTTATAGGAACCAATAATTTTTTTATTTTTTTCGGAATTTAATACCTATTTTGTTTTTACAGAAATTGAAGCTCATTCAGGGAGTTAGTTGTTTTATATTTGTATTAAGTTAATATATCACTATATGCTGTATTGTCTTAATCTCCATGAAAAAAATAATACTAGTTGATTAATTTGAAATAAACTGTAGGCACAGAATTTAAGATGGATTCCTCCTGAGTCAGTCAACAGCTTCAAATTCTGTCCTTACTGACAGGGTTTATGGATTTTGTGTGCAACATCTATGGTTGTACTTACATGACAGTTTATTGAAATATAATTAGACAAAATGTTCACTTGTGGAAGTCATAAAGACATTCCTGGAGGCAGGGCAGGATGAACAGAACTATTAGTAATGTAAATGGTATCAGAGCACACAGGGAAGTGTAAATTCCCAAGTACCACACAGCAAGTACTATATGTAATTAAATACATAAATATTCACATATTACCTGTCTCTACATCTATACTAAGAACCTCACATCTTCCATGTATCACTGGAACTGGAGATACTAATCTCTTTGTCATATAACAGCATTTTAATACTGCTACTGAAAGAGAAACAACTATTCAGAGTATCTACATGGGTTTTCTGAGGAATGAATGGGAGCCATAATCATCTGTACAGTAAGGACAGTGGTTGTGTCCGCAGGCAGAGTCACTGGTTCTTCTCTGCTATGCCGTATCTTCTCACAGTTTAACATTTCTGCGAGGCTGTGGCTAGAGCAAATTTTTGTTGCTACCTGACTACAAAACTGGTTTAATTTCAGAAGCTGTTTGAAATGCATTGCAATGCATGACATTGCAAGTTCCTAATACTGCGGTGGTCTTATTTAAGTAGGCTCTGGATGTTTAAGAGGAGGTATATCAAAGTATTTAAACTATTCTGCTTTTGCCTTGTTATCAGGACTCCATCAGTACTGTAGGTAGAGATTAAAGGCTTTAAAGTCTAGATACGAGGCCAGAGACTGATAGGTTTAGAAATCAGGTGGTATATGGGGGATTGGAGACCTAGTGAGGGCTGGTGAGGAGGTCCTCAGCTAAACAAAAAGTCATGTTTGAGTAAATCTTTGTATCTGGCAAGTCAAAGATTTATACCCAAGGTTTTAACAATCTGAATAAATATCAGCAACTGTTTTCTTTCTGACCTTGCCTCTGTTCCCACTCTGTCTTGGAGCTGAGAAATTTTTCCTTATTATGGCTTCTTTAAAACTGGAAAGTTTCTTTTTACAAATTGCGCACCTTAACTCCAGTACTTCCTACATTTGTTCTGTTGGATTTGGCAATCTTAATGCTTTTCTAGTGTAGTTTGATGGAGGTGAGGTGCTGTAACATGAGTGAAAGAAAATGAGATGTATAAATCACCTACTTCTTTTTCACCAAGGTGCCCGTAGAGAGAGTTTTGTCAATATCTATTGCATAGGGCTCGGCTCTTAGGGCCAGAAAAGGATCTTTATAATCATCCATATCGGATGTAACAGAATCTACTAAAATTTGCTCAGTTGCTATCGTATTACTTGAACTCCACTTGAGATACTTTGGGTAAGAAATCTATTCTTAATCATGCTATGAAAGATTGCAATAATATTCACACAACAGGACAAAGTGGAGGTCAGGTTTGAATTTTCTCACTGGGGAAGTTAGAATCTTTGATGTTGCATAATCACAAATTTTTTACCTACACAGTCTATATTATACAAGTGATCAGTGAAGCTATAATAAATGTTCCATTGCTCTCAAGCATCCTCCTTATGAACTTCAGAAATGCAAACTTATTCATAAACCTAAACTGGAGATTTCATTTAGAATGTGTAAGTGCATGTAGCAGCATGTGTTCTACAAGAAGCAAGTGTTATTTGAAAAAGAGTTATAGGCTTGTAAATTCCAGAAAGATTTACAGATATTAGATTTCTACAGCTGCACTAGCAGCTGTTCTGAGCTTTTGGTATCAATGGGTTTACATTCAACAAAATAATCCTATTTCTAGTTAATACAAAAGGAATTGTATAGGTAGATCATTTATCTTGAACTTCCAAACTTCTAAATTAAATAATAAAATACAAAGATAAGCATTTGGAGAGCTTCTTTGTTAAGCAGTCATCTACCCTACAAACTATTTTTCTTTAATATTAGCTTTGGCTTTCCCCAGACAATGCGCAGCTCCTTAGAACTGCAGTGTATGTTAACACACTCCAATTAGTGGCCAGCTGTGTAGCAACATAATTATGACTGTAAGTCATTGCCATTTGTGGTCTGATAACTCCATCCTAGCCTCACTTAGTGGTCACAGACTAAGCAGTACTATTTAGTCACCTGTGATACAGAGGTTCTAATAAAGTTTTAATTGTCTTTATTTCCGTTCTTTTAGTTTTCTTACATTATTTTTTGATAAGGGAACATCCACAGAACTGTGTAATAATCAAGATAAAAGTTCATCATAGATTTATTCAGTGACACGATGATGTTTTGTTCTCTAGCTTTTCCTAAAATATTATTAATACTAGATTTTTTCAATCCTGATCACTATCAGCCTCTGAATTACCATTTTCCAAGAGCTGTTGTAACTCTCAAGGTTTCATTACTGAAGGGTAACACTCAGTTCTGAGTCTGTTACCTATTATTGTGTATGTAAAATAAGGTTTGTTTTTCTCTCACCCTGTACTGTGCTAAAATCAATTTACATTGAATCTTACCAGTTGCTCAGTTGCCCAAGAGGTTGTACCAGAAGCTGCTTCTGTCATTCATTAGTCAGCCCTTGCCTTTACTAACTTGAATAATTTGGCATAATGAGCAAGTTTCATTAGCTCAATATTTTAAACTATCTTATTTCAGGTACTTTATGAACGTACAGAACAGAACAGACCCTAGTGCAGTAACAGATACATTTGCTACCCCTTGCTTGCTAAATCTTTACCTGTTCTTTAGCTACCTTCATATGAATACTGCCTCTTTCTCTCAAAAGCATCTTAGTTTCTTTAGTAGTCCTTGCAACTATGTGCTTTCCTTTAGCAGAACACAAAATCAGGTATTTCTCAATATCCTCTTCATTCTGCAGCCCCTTTTGGAGTTTTCATGTCTTGAACAAGCATGGTAGCTGAAATCTTAAAATGTGTAAAGCAACATATGGGTATTGTAAAGAAAAGTGCATGATTGCCAAATGGCAAGGAGGACAAACAAGAGGACAAACAAGGGATCAGATTGCCTGCCTGAGGCTAATGAACTGATATCCAGCTGTGTCTACCCTTCAGATGGAAAACAGCTGAATACCAGTGTCTGGAAGCTGAGACAGATGGCAGTGCAGCATTGGTTAGAAGCAGAGGCACAATTCAGATATTACTTAGTAATGATACACTTTATATCTTATTCTACATTAAATGAGTAATCTGCTTAATATATATCCTGTTGCTGTTGCTATTCTGGCTGCTGCTATGGGACAAGGGATTAAAATATTGAAAACAGAACAAAATCATTGAATTTTTCAGAATATCAGGTCTGAATTCAAATCTGTAAACAAATAAAAATGAAATGTTTAATCATTTTCTTCCAAGAGGTACTAAAAACACTATTCAAAGACCTGTACACAAGATCAAAGCCTTCTGCTCTATTTTAATTTCTGCAGTTACTTTTCTATCAGTCTGGAAAATCAGACAATGCTGCATAATCCTCCCTTATGAGCCTCTATAGAAATGAGAAAATACCTATAGCCTTTGCCTAGGAAGCAAAACGTGAGCCATTAGAAAGAACCAGAGCATGTCAGAAATGTGGTAAGCAGTCGAAGAACAGACATAAAGGAAAAAAGGCATAGTAGGAGAAAAGTGTTAGGAACACCACAATGCTTGCATCGGAGCGGGAGAGAGAGTCTGTAACAATCTGAAGGTCTGAATGCTGGATCAAGTGACAGACTTAATCTAGACTTAAATGTAGAACATACAAAAGCAAAGTTAACAAGCTGTAAACTAGGACTCAATGAAAAGAAAATCTAGTATTCATATTTGCATTGGGTTTCTGTGGCAAGACTTTGGTAGCGGACAGGCTGCAGGGGTGGCTTTTTTGAGAAGCTGCCAGAAGTTTTGCCCCACGTCTGAAAGAGTCAATGTGCCAAGACTGATCCACCCCTGGCCAGAGCCGAGCCCATCAGTGACAGTGGTAACATATTTAGAGAGCTAAACAAGTTATTCCACAGAAGCAATTGTGTCTCGAGAAGAGAGGAGTGAGAATGGTTGAGAAACGAGCACCAAGGTCAGCACAGAAGGAGAAGCAGGAGGTGGCCCAGGCACTGGAGCAGATTCCCCTGCAGCCCGTGGTGCAGCCCATGGTGAGGCAGCTGTGCCCCTGCAGCCCATGCAGGTCCATGGTGGAGCAGAGATCCACCTGCAGCCCATGGCGGGTCCCATGCCAGGGAAGGTGGGTGCCCAAGGAAGGCCGGGATCCTGAGGGAAGCCCATGCTGCAGCGGGTTTGCTGGCAGGACCTGTGGCTGTGTGGGAGGCCCCTGCTGGAGCAGTCTGTTCCTGAAGGACTGCACCCCATGGAAAGGTCCCACGCTGGAGCAGTTCATGAAGGACTGCAGCCTGTGGGAAGGGCTTTCCTTGGGTGAGTTCCTGGAGGACTGATTCCCATGGGAGGGACCCCATGCTGGAGCAGGGGAAGAGTGTGAGGAGTCCTCCCTGCAAGAAGGAAGAGGAGGTAGAGGCAATGTGTGATGAACTGACCACAGACCCCATTCCCTGTCCCCCTTCACCACTGCAGGACAGGGGGTAGAGAATCATGGGTGCCTGGGAAGAAGAGAGGGGTGGGTAGAAGGTGTTTTTAAGATTTGGCTTTATTTCTGTTATCCTACTCTGATTTGATTGTTAATAAGTTTAATTAATTTTCCCAAGTCAAGTCTGTTTTTCTTGTAACAGTAATTGGTTAGTGAACTCTCCCTGGCCCATAAGCCTTTTGTTTTATTTTCTCTCCTTTGTATTGTTAAAGGGAGCAATGATAAAGTACCTTTGATTGGCACCTGGCATTGGGTCAGGGGCAACTGACCACAACATTAAATTTGAGCTACATTAATTTTGATAATTTTCAAGCCTTCATCTTGAATTTTGTTTCCCCAAATATTTCAAGTTAATTTTATTATCAATAAAAATATTTGGAAAGATGTTTTTTGACTATGCAGGTTCCAAATTTATAGAATGAAAAGGTTTTTCAGTTCATTTGACTCAAGTATCTTTATCAGAAATTCAGCTATGAGAATTGTAAATAAAGTGAAAGCTACCCTGATGCTTTGTCTGAACCAATTCAGCCTGAGCTTTATAATTTGTACTTTGAGTATAAAGATGGAAAGTTCATGACATGAATTTTGTTTGTGTGTGTCTGGAGGCTATGTAGATCCTGAAATCTGCAGCTTTCTTTAATTAATAGTTACAAATTAGACACTTTTCTGTACCATGTGCTGTACCACCAGGATGTACACAAATGCAGGGTGTTTATTACACAAAGTATGACTGTTAACTGAATGGAGCTGCTGGAACTGGAGGTGTCTGACATTGATCTTTCTCATGTCCAAGGGTGTTGCCCTGACTTTGCAGTGTTCAGTGTTTTCTTGTTAGACTTTCTCTCTCATAGCCATGACTTGTTTTCTCTCTATTATCTATGTTTTCCTAAATTGTAAGTGTGTTTACAAATTCCACTATATTAAGCAAAGAAATATGATTAACAAATACTTTGACCAAGTAAATTATAAGAAGTAGTAATTTCTACCTCCAATCCACAGTGATGTGTAAAAACATATAAAATAAAGTCGGAGGGCTCTGCCCTCTCTCTTCCTGCTCTCTCTCCTGCTGCGTCTGTGTGTGTTCTTTGTGTAGCTCTCCTTCAGGCCCTCGGCCTAGCAGGCCTGCCTGGGGAGTGCCATACAAGGGCATTTAGGTAGAGAGTCATCTGAGCTTTGCTTCTGGCAGCATTCAGAAACACTACACTCTTAGCCTGAGGACTTCTACATCATCTACCTCTGCTCTTCCACCACAAACGTGGAAAGGACAGTAAAAATTTGGTGTTACTGAGTGCTTTAAGCTTGCTGCAAGAAAATTCAGGAGCAGCCTGCAGCCACCATCAGGCTACTGAGAATTCACATGCTGTTTACTCTGGTGGTTCCTCACCTTGAATATTAAATTAAGGGCACATTAAAAAAAAGGTTGTGTTTAATTATTAAGCAAGTAAATAAACTGTTCATAAATTTATTACAGGAAATTCTTCAGTCTTCTCCTTCATCCTTAGTTTTGCCAGCTGTTGACTGCAAGGCTATCATGGATCTCCTGAGCATCCTTCAAGAATCAGGAGATTGGAAGTTGACAAATATAACTAATCTCAATGTCTCTCATCTGGAAGTGAATGCATCTAACCCAAACTTACTTGTGGTTCAGCTACCACCACTTTCCAGGTAGGAGCTTATCACGAGCAGGAGTGACCCACAGCACAGGTGTGCATGATTTTTAGTGCTTTAGAAAATGTCAGTTGTATTCAGGACATCCAAAAAAACAAAGCGGAAGCTTGTAGGGCTATCAAAATTGTTTCTCTACAAGGATGAACTCGGTGTTTTTCAGAATCTCCTGATGAGCTTACCAGGTGTAATAGATGAATTATGTTGAGAAAGGCAGTCAGGCATTCCTATTTTGTCTGCCTCATTATATGAGAACAAAGGGACAGCTAATAAAACTAAATGGCAACACACTTTTTAGCAGAAAGGCTCAATTATTTTACTCAACACATGATTAACCTGCAGAATTAATTGCAACAAGGCATTCCAGGGGTCAAAAATACTGGCAGGATAAATAAACAAGCAAATGAACATACAGACAAACCTGAAGCTAACAAAGAGCCTGATTTTCCGTCACTATGGAAGGAAGAGGAGGGCTATAATTTTTCATGTTTCCAGCTCTGTGAGGACTATGATCTAACAGAGACAGGCAGAGACTGTTCCTTCAGGTGAATGTATTATTTAGAAAATACAAAGCATGGTTGCTCAGCTTCTTCTGCTTGCTCTTCTTCCCAGCCTGTTACTTGGGCATTTGTACATGTTGATGTAAGGTGCAGATATCAATGTGTCCTAAAGAAATGCAATTCTAGCTGTCATGTCATTACATAAAAAGAGGCACGATAACTATTTTAAAGGGCTCCTGTACGAATGTTAAACAAGGGGCCAACACCAAATGAAAAAAGGTTTTCCAGAGTCTGATCAAAATAGTGCCAGTAGTATGGCTTCTCTGCTGCCTAGGAAGGTTGAGAAGTTTAAGAATCAGCTGAAGATGTGGTCCTTGTATTTTTAATGGCTTTGCAGAAGAAAAGGGTCATTAGGAGGAGATGAAAGAATAACAGAGGGACTGACAGCAATCCTTTTATCAGCCAGTATCTTCATACATTTCTGATTCACATCATCCTTGCCTAGAAAAGATCTTAAATTATTTTTCTCCCTGTTTTTCTCCAGTGGTTTAAAAGAGATTTCCACCCTAGAAGCAATTGCTGAAAATGGTAAGTAATACCTAGATATAACTAACATTTCATCATTTGTGTTTTCACTTGAGCAAGTTGTATTCTTGAGTTTCCCAGCTTTGCTTTGCTGCTACTATTTAAAGGTTTTTTATCCCATTCCCCTTCTACAGTGTTTATAAGCTGTGGTTGTCTTAGTGTTGGGGTACTAAGTATCTGATTAGAAATCCACGTGGATACAGCTCTGTGACCTGAAATGGAATGATAATTCACCTCTGCTTCAGGCATGAGCCTTTGCTCATTCTCTGAGCCCAGACCCTGCATCTCTGTGCAGCTTGACCTCCCTCCTTAGATCTCACCTTGCGCACTGGCAGCTGGAGGCACCAGGCTCATCTGGCAATTCCAAAGTCTTGGTCTCAAGAAAGGGTGTCTGCATGAATAGGAAATGTTTTTCTAATCTTTATAAAACAATACTGATGGCCTTCTTCTCCTTTGATATCAACCTTTTATTGGTTTTGCAGTTTGTTAAACACTCCTTATTAAAGTTGAATCTCTCCATATAATACTATAAAAAACTTTTCTTTCCTAATATCTGTTTGAAAAAGAGGTGCCATACACAAAAATGGCACTGGGGGTCGTCTCATTGCAGAGCTTTCACTTACTACTCTAAATTAGAAATCAAATTATAAAGTGTGCAAATCACTGAAGGGGTAGTTTTGGGGGTTTACAATATAGTGGGCTGATAATTAAACAGTGTTCATAGTGCCTATGACTGTTTCTGCTCAGAACTGGGGTTGCAAAATCAGAAACAGATTTGAAAATCAGGGGAAAATACCTTAGTACTGAAATCAGTTGTGTGTCCTTTTCCCTCTGTTTTTGCACTAGTCCAAAATGAATGAGTTTTATACTAAAACAAGTAGTTGGGTTTTCATCTCTGAATTACAGAGGAGTTATTTTGTTCTCTTTTCTTGGCCCCAGAGCATACTGGATAGTTGAGCCTTGGCTTAATGTTGGTCTTGGCTAAACAGCAGCTTTTTCTTTATTTCTTTCATCAGCTGCATGGATTCAAGAATAAGCTTCCCAAGCCCTTGAATCATAGTATCACAGAATATGCTGAGTTGGAAGGGATCCATTGGGATCACCAAGTCCATCCTGTCCCTGCACAGGACACCCCAAGAATCACATCATGTGCCTGACACTGTTCTCCAAATGCTTCTTGAACTCTGTCAGCTTTGGTCCTATGCCACTTCTCTGGGGAGCGTGTTGCAGTGCTCTGGGTAGAAAACCTTTTCCTGATACCGTCTAAACCTCCCCTGACTGAGTTTCATGTGATTTCCTTGAGTCCTGTCACTGGTAACGAGTGATGAGATCAGTGCCTGCCCCTCCTCTTCCCCTCACGAGGAAGTTGTAACTGCAATGAGGTCTCCCCTCAGTCTCCCCTTCTCCAGGCTGAACAGACCAAGTGCCATCAGCCACTCCTCATAAGGCTCCCCCCTCAGACCCTTCACCATCACCTTAATGTCGCTTTTATTTTGTGGCACCCAAAGCTGCCCCCAGCACTCGAGGTGAGGCCGTCCCCATGCAGAGCAGAGAGAGACAATCCCTCCCTTGCCCAGCTGGCAATGCTGTGCCAGATGCCCCCCAGGACAGGGATGTCTCTCCTGGCAGCCAGGGCACACTTCAGGCTCATGCAACTGTTGTCTCAGGCCACTTTGTTTTGGAAAAGCAAGTTAACAGGTGACCTGTGGGAGGATGGAAGACCAGGCTATGCCAGCTTTTTGGTTAGTATCAACTAGATGTTAATTGGGAAGAAGGTGCACGGATTAGGGACGATGAATGGCCAAGTACAAAATCTGCATTGTTGTTCCCATGTAGCCACCTAATTTAGATGCTCTAGAATATGGTGGACAATCTGGGCTCTTTTCTTTGGAGAAGTTGAAAATACTTCATAAAAAAGGTAAGAGTTCTGATCACAGGCAAACAAAGATCTGTATCAACTCTGTTGACATAAGGATATTCACAGAAGCTTCTCTGGATGAAGGAATCACCTCTAGAATCTTCCCGAAGGCAAGAGTTATAGATGTTACTGGTAACTATAGTTACATGTGGCTCCTTTCTGAAGGGAAATGCAAATAACATGTTATTTCAGAAAGCTGCTGGTTGCTTTAATGAAAGAAAACCCAAAGTCAATCTCTGCATTTTTATACTTACTACTTTTTTTGTTCTGCAAATTTTTGCTAAGGCTGAGGAGAATTTCCAAAATCTGTGAATTCAGAATACAAAATCTACATTATGTATTGCCTTGGATCTCTACAACCAATGTAATTACAGTAGTAGTTTTTAAGCAGTTGTTTTTCTGAGTAAGTACATTTCTTATGGTGGATTCTCTTAGCAATAGTTTTTAGAAGGAAAATTTACAAAGCTATGATTTTTGACTGATATGAGGAAATCATTTCAGTTGAAACCCTACAGAAAAAAGCAATGCTTGCATTCTTAAAGAGACCATATATTTTACTCAGCCATAATTACAGTAAATAGAAGCGGTCAAAGGGGATAATAATATAAACTCTTACTTTCAGCACATGCAAATAAAACACAGTTTCTGTAAAGTGTAACCTCAAAATCTGAGAAGTTTGTATGTCCAGGTTATAAAATGTCCATCCACCAGGCTGGTACCTGAATGAGGAGTGGGAAGGCACTGAAACAGTAAATGTGAGTCTGTGTGCTTGCTTCTCTAGCAGTCCCAATAACAACACTAGTAATGGTTCATGATTCACAACTCATGCTCCTTATAAGCAGATGTTTATGTTTCTGCATAAAGCTTGAAAACTTCTTTCAGTTGTAAATATTTATTGCAACTGCCTGTGGTTTCAGAACTAGAGGAGGATCTTTTGTAGAGGCATATTTGGACCTCTTTGAAAGGTCCTCTCTTCCTTATTTGACTCCTTCTTCCGTTTTCAGAAATATTCCACCATATTTCTCCTTTGGCCTCCAGTGTAAGCAGCAGGAAAATTTTCTGTACCCTGTTGGGGCTGCAGAAGCAGGCTTTAAATCCACAGAAGGCAAAAGAAGTATTGCTACCAGTATAATACTTGCCAATACCCCACACTAAACACCATGTTTTGAGTGTTGTTTCTCAGTGGTAGTTATGCGTATTTGGTAATTCACAGAATAATACTGCTTAAATTTAATTATTAATTTATTAACTAGTCATTTGATTAACAGTATATGCATGCTCTCATCTCTTAAGTGATTTCTTCAGCTCTTGCTTTTAATTGCCCGAAGTTCAAACCTTTGGGTATGTTTTCCATGGTTTTACTTTTCAGTTTCAAAATCACCCCTTTTTCTGAAATGTTGCATTTTTTTATATTTTCTCACCAAAATTGTGCATTTTTCAAGACACTGAGCATGTCTTATCCCATTTGTACCTATTGACCTATAGATGGAATGAGCACTTAAATTTATTTGCTTAAATAGACTGTATGAGCTTGAACATCTAGCTCATTACTTCTCCAACTGCTGTAAGATTTTAACTTTCTCAGCTTACAGAGTTTGTTGAATTATACATGTTTCTATTTACAGACAAAGTAATTGGAAGAGTGACCATGGATCTGCAGGAACGAGGCATTCATTTTTCAGTAATTTATACTGCAGTGAGACCTTCAAGGGTGAGTAATCTTCAGTGCCTAGAACTGTCAGATTTTTATCATCCAACAACTTAATGTTTACAGAAGAACTCTGTAGATGATTTTCAAGATTATACAGGCAAGCAATCTCTATTATATGAGGTTTTGACCAGAAATGATTGCATGAATTTTTGTATACGATAGCTGTACTGTATCACATAAATGTTGAAGTTTTACTGTTCTAGAAGACTATAAATCTGCCTTTGTCTGTAGAACTTATGACTATTTTCAAGAACTGTAATTTAATTTTATTTCAGTTTACATCCAGTGGTTTTGTAATTAGTTCTCTGTGGAATGTCATTAAGCTTCCTAGTGTGGCTGGTTAGTATAGACAGAGTTATTAATTAACTGAAGGCTACTAAACTATCAATTTTAAAATTAATTGGTGTCATTTCTTTTAATCAATACTTGGTATTTACAACCGCAAGGTAAAGTTTTCACCCTTGCTGATAGTCAGAATATAATTTATAGATCACATCATATCACATTAACAGTAATAGAAAAGCAGGATAGTTGTTTATGCAGAGTTATCTTTTTGTATGATAGACAGGTTGCATTAAAAAAATACTCAATTTTTAATTTTAATGTGGATAAATGGAAGATAGGCCTGCCTTGAAGAAAACAAAATAGTTCCCATTAAGTAGAGAAACATTTGAAGGATGGGCTCAATCCTAAAAAATGCGACTTTGAAAGAAACATATCTCTCAGAGGTGACACATCGGAGCTCCTAATATGATAATAGAATCATAGAATCATTAAGATTGGGAAAGACCTCCAAGATCATTGAGTCCGGCCTTTGACTGATCACCACCATGTCAAATAAACTATAGCACTAAGTGCCACATCCAGTAATTTCTTGAGCACTTTCAGGAATGATGACTCCACCAACCTCCTGGGCAGCCTGTTCCAATGCTTGACAACTCTTTCAGTGAAGAAATTCCTCCTGATGTCCAGCCTGAGCCTCCCCTGGTGCAGCTTGAGGCCGTTTCCTCTTGTACTATCACTAGTTGTCTGGAAGAAGATGTTGAACCCCACCTGATTACTGCCTTTCAGGCAGCTGCGGAGTGATAAGGTCCCCCCTGAGCTCGCCTCCTCTCCTGGCTGAACACGCCCGGCTCCCTCAGCCTCTCCTCATGGGACTCGCTCTTCAGACCCTTCCCCAGCTCCATTGCCCTTCTCTGGACACGCTTCAGCCCCTCAATGTCTTTCTTGTTGTGGAGGGCCCAGAATTAGACACAGCCCTTGAGGTGTGGCCTTACCAGTGCCCAATACAGGGGGACAATTACTGCTCTAGTCCTGCTGGCTACACTATTGCTGATACAGGCCAGGATGGCACCGGCCTTCTTGGCATCCAACCTTCTTGGCATCCAACCTGGGCACACACTGGATCATGTTCACTGCTGTCAACGTGCACCTCCAGGTTCTTTTTACTCACAAAGACTTGTGAGTGTCCACATGGCACAGTGGGTCACTAATTGCTTTCTCTTGGATTACATATTGTGCTCCCAGTCCCTGTCTACCAGCTCAGGGGACAGGTTGTCCTGGGGATACCCAGTCTTGCTGTTAAAGACTGAGTTCAAAGAAACTATAAGTACCTCAGCCTTTTCCTCGTCCTTAGTTACAGTGTTCCCCCACTTCCCCACATCCAAGGATAGAGATTTTCCTGAGCTTTTCTTTTGTTGTTAATTTATTTATAAAAGCATTTTTTATTATCTCTCACAGCAGTTGCTAGACTGAGTTCTAGCTGAGTTTTCACCTTTCTAATTTTCTATCTTCATGACCTAATGACATCCTTGTACTATTAGTGAGTTGCCTGCCCCATAGGATCTTGAACCTCTCACTATCCAACAAGGTGATCACAATAGTCCCTTCAGGCTCTAGGACAAAGGCTAATTGTTCTGAAGAAAAACAAGGACTTTCTTCAAAAATTCACCCTGTGAAATTAATTTCCAGAGACTGGATTTCGAAGACCAAACTTAGAATAAAAAACAGTAGCATGAGGAGGAAAGCTCACACTGATACTCTGTGTACAGTGTGTTTTTGTGGCAAAGGAGAGAATATTAGTCCAGAACTTGTGATCTGCCTTTTTTCTATTTGTTTTAACAAAGATCCAAAATAAAAATAAAAATTACTTCATTATTGTGGCTCTTTACTGTTTGAGATCAAAGGCACATGGGCATTCTTAGCTGAAAATTGCATTTAGAACAATTGGAATGAAAAATATATTTAATTAATGAAAGACTTGGATTTAAGAGAAGGAATTTTTTTATCAGTTTTGAAAGTTTTTTGAGTTTTAAATCTATACATATTTCAACAGGCTTTCTAATTTAAACTAACTTAATTTGAGCAACTGACAAATAATTAAAGCAATGTATTTTAAGATGTTCTACATTTTTAAAATATAAGCAATTTAAACTTTTCTCAATTGTATTAATCCAATATTGTACCATTTGAAGCATTTTTTTGTCCCCTCACAATAACTTTAAGTTATTTCAGTGCATTCAAGGTTATCAGCCTCTGTACAGAGCTAGAAAAGGCAAAACAGAATGTACTTTTGAGGGTTCATCACTCTGTGTATTTGCATATAACCTCTCCTTGGTATGTATTGCATATTTTTGGCTGTGCTTGAACTGTGGAAGGTATGAACTGTTTCATAACCATAAGTGAAAGTACTAACTCCCTTTGCTTAAACTATAAAGACCATATTGGATGATCTAGAAGCTACAGGATCACTCCCCAGTGATAGCCCAGATCAATATATATACACGAAGTAAAAGGCTTTAATCATGTTGAGAATGGTTTTCAAATGCACTATTGTAAACTCTATAGCTGTCATTCACTGTGGAAGGTTTGCATTTACTGGTGGCCTTATTCTCAGTGATGAAGGAAATTAGCTTTAAATATTATACTTTAAAAAAAAGTTCATCTCCTTCTAGTTAGGTAAATCAATTTTATACAATGAAGCTCACAAAAAACTGGTGCTTTTGAGGCACTTCTCTTCTGAAAGCTCTACATTCTTGCTCTTGGGCTGTTTATGGCTTAGTAACATCGCCATCTTAGAATCATTTTTTCTTCCATTGCCTCAAGCAGAGAAAAATAAATGTGAGAAATGCATATATTGGAAAAGTTTCCAGACTGGTATTGCCTTCAGAGAGAGTGAATTAATGAGCCTCTTTTCTGATTTGTTGAGAGAGAGCTGTTTAGTTTAGTCAGTGCAGACACAGATGCCTTCAGGCTGTCATAATTATCAGTTCATTACCCCAATGCATGGTGGAGATTTGTTCAGGCCGGTTCTTGTTCTGTTCCAGTTTCAGCATGATTGGAGGGCTAGAGCATCTCTTCTATGAGAAAAGGCTAAGGGAATTGGGATTGTTCAGCCTGGGGAAGAGAAAGCCTCCGGGTGAATTAATTGGTGGCCTTCCAGTACCTGAAGGAAAGCTGTAGAGAGACTTTTTTACAAGGGCATATAGTTATAGGACAAAGGAGAATGGTTTTAAACTGAAAGAGAGTCAGATTAGATTCGATATTAGGAAGAAATTCTTTACTGTGAGGGTGGTGAGGCACTGGAACAGGTCAATGCCCCATCCCTTGAAGTGTTCAAGGTCAGGTTGGATGGGATCCTTCGGAACCTGCTCTAGTGGAAGGTGTCTCTGCCCATGGCAAGGGAGTTGGAACTAGATAGTCTTTAATGTGCCTTTCAAATCATGACATTCTATGATTTGAAGCTGGAAGACAGAATTAAGACTCTGAGACACCACTTGGTGACCTACTTGAAATGGTTTCACTAAGCGTTGAAGTTGATGATTCCTCCCACCATCTCATAAAGGAGGTGAATTCCGAATTCCTCCAACAAGACAACTGCTGAGTCTTGTGGCTGTTTTTCTGAAATGCATTGCCTTATAGGTCTGGCTGAGTGTGGATGAGTTGGGATCTTTCTGGCTGAGAGAGTGATTTCTATCACCTAATTCTGGGCAAGTGAAGTCTGTATGTCTGCATCTGAAGTCATCAAGCAGGATTCTCTTTCCAGTCAAGGGCTTTTTAGGGTATGATCCTTCTGACTGTTTTGTAGGGGACAGCTTCAGGGTGAGATGAAACTCACCCTTAAAGGCAGTCATCATGCTTAGGTTAGATCTTGACATATACATATAGTCAGACAACTCTCACTCAACATTTCTCATATTTTTTCCATTAAAAACCAAAAACATATCCCAAGATATGAAGAGTGTCTGGCCAAGATTTTCCTTCCCTTTGAAAATCATTTGATAGCTTATTTTGCTTCATGAGAACCAAACCCCTCTGCAGTCCTTTTTCTACTCTTTCATCAGGAGTTTTCATGAATATATGAATTTCTGTGTTCTTGAGGAGTTTGATCAAGGTCACCCCTCTACTTGAGTTTTCTTCTGGTTAGGTTTTTGGCTTATAGTTGTAATGTATAATTTTACCTTGCTGTTGTAATTGGAGAGGTTAAAAGGCTGCAGTGATTTAAAAACAGATATGCTTCAAATCATAAATCTCTTCAAGTTCCCCATCCTTCTGATCCTCATAGGTGTCCCTGTAACATTTTTACTAGTTTTCTTCTGAAACTGCAAGACAGTTTTATAGTTGTTATCTTTTCCCAATGAGATTGAATGCTGAGGGACCACATATTGCTAAAAGGAGATTTATGGCTACATCCCAGCTGATACTCATTTTGTTGACTCCAGTTTTTACAGATGCATTGTGAAGTGCTGTTTAAATTTTCTGTACTGCCTCCAAATTTTCAGCTTCAGTTACCCTCCGCTTTGGACTCCTTCATTCTACAAGCTGTCTGCTCTAGTTGGTGTTTCTGGGTGGTGAGTCTTTGATAGCACTTAGAGCCAAGCAGTATGAGTTATAGGAGCTTTATACAGCCAGAAGTAACATTGGAATCTGTCACACAAATGGGTACTTTTGACACTTAAAAAGTGTCTCTTGGAGGTATCCTCAGGTGTTATTGATATGCACTCCAGCTGAGAAGAGTATGGAAAGTTTTTATCTGCTTTGACAAGTGCTTGTGGTTATGTTTTTTTCGTTTGTGCCTTCTACCTACTGCATTTTTTAAAATGCATCATATTTTGCTGTGCTGCATCTTCCACTTACATCCAGCTCCCCTCTGTTTTGTTGACTATTCAGTTTACCACTCTGAGGAGACTAAACGCTGCAACAGCCACCCCACTGACTTCACAGCTTCTGGCTAATGGAATGCTTTTGACCATTTAATATACTCAAACATTATATAACATGAGCTTTCCCATGAATAAAACGTTAGAAAAATGCTTATAATGCCATTTCAGGAGTTGGGATGTAGATTTAATATCCTCATGCATCCTTGAATACAGGAATTGCCTTATTCATTTAGTGTTGTATTTTTTCATTTGAAGGAGCAACTGTGGTTTGACATAGTATAATAAAGCATCAGTGTTTCCAGCCTAAAAGAAGTAACAAAAGGAATTCCACATCCTTTGGTCCTCTCCCCACTTAATGAATGCCATTATAATAAAACATTAACTTGTAGATGAAGAATGTACATTTGATTATTTCCTAGATAACTCAGTTTTGAGTATTTTTTTATGACACAGGTACTTTTAAATAACTGCAAAAGAACTGCTTAAGGCAGGTTGAAGCCAGTTAGTTGTCACTCTAGAACAAACATTTAGCCAAATTAGTTTCAAAATTGAATGATAAAGATGTGAGAGATGCTTGTTAGCAATTCTGTATGATTAATTCCCTGTGTTAGTGGGGAATTCAGAGAAATAAATGAAAACTAGTGCTTTATCTTTTAACTCTAGGCTTTGCACCAGGGTGAGCTAAGATTCACTTACTTTAAACATTTTTACAACTTTAGCTTACATTTTATGGGTTTTTATATATATATATGTTTATGCACTTCAGTGCTAAATGAAGGGTAGCATGGAATGAAGCTATTATTTTTATCTGATCAGAACAATTTTGTTATTTTCAGATGCTAAGTTTTTAAGGCAAAAATGAAACCTGTATGGATGTTCCATATCGATCAAATTAGAAAGTTGTATTTATTTTGAATTTTAAACTAAGAACCAAGAAAACTGGGGTGAAGGAGGGGGATAGTGGAGAAGGACACAGGTGAGGATGAATTGTATCTTATGAAAAAACTGAGAAACTGATAAAATGTAGGTATAAAAATTGCAATGAGTATTCTAAAAGATACAGTCATATATAAGCAGAGGTAATAAATGTAGTCATGCAGAATGAAATTAAGGTATAAGGGTAAAATAGGATGGAATAAATGGAATGTATAACTGTAAACAAGCATATTGATAGGACATGTTGGTAGGCCTGCTAAACACTTTCTGGAAGGAAAATGCCTAGGTGCAAAAAGGAGACAAAGATAAATATTCTGAGAATTCTGGAGACCTACTTGAAGAACAGTCGTTGAAGACTGAGGCTGAACACAGCATCCAAGTGATATGTCTTTAACATAAGGATTGAAATAATCCATCTATCTGTGATTTGATAAATTGCCCAATAATCTCCACTGATTATGTTGACTGTTTATATCTGGAATACAAACTGTTTCAACACAACGTATTAAAAGATCAAACTGTATGTCAAAAAAGCATTTCTCCCCTCACCCTCCTCCCCACATGGAAAACATCCCAAACTGTCAATTAATAGCGTGAAAGAGGTGAGGCTATTAAACTATTAAAATAGTTTAGCCTTCCTCCCAGAGGAGCAGGATCTTTCAAGTGTGATGTAGGGCTTGAAAAGAGGTTCCATATGTCTGGAGAAATACAACCAGGAAACCTACTTTCCATACTGACAAAAATGGTTGAAACCATAGTCATAAATACATGGATCTGTGAAGAAAATACAATGTGGTTTCAGTGTTCTCTAAGAGGCATAAGATGTGTGGGTAAAAGTGACTGTGTTGTCAGAGTAAAAAGGGTAAAAAAGTAGAATTATTCGGTAGCAGAAGTAAAAAATTTAAAGGTAGGAAACAAAGGATAAAAATACAGGATTCCTGTACACAGTGGGGAGTATTTGCCAGTGGGATTCTGTGGCGATTGATGTTGATGCCTGTGCTGTTCAGCATTCATTAGTAGGGAAAGGGGACTGAAATTCAAGGGTGCCAAAGTTTGCTGATGTACTGACAAGCTGGAGAAACCACTCACAGCATTGCATTACTGGGTGATAAAAAGACAGATACACTCCAGTCTGAAGAAAAGTAACGTAAGGAAAACCTTACATATGCATATTATACTGTAGCGAGTGGCTGCTGTTTCTCAGAAGAGGGATTGCAGTACAAATGTGGGAAGATCTCTTGGAACATCCCAGCAGTTGGATGAATAGCAAGCAGAATGTTACCCACCATTTGGAAAGGAGGAGGGCAAAGCAGCGAGCGTCAGTTCACTGAGCCCTTACTGAGGACAAGTCTGCCAGTGGAATAGTGCATGTGGTTCTGGCCACCCCATCTCCACAGGATGCAGTAAAACTAAAAGATAAAAATGTTTCAGCTAGGAAAAGTGAGGGAAATTCAAGAGGGAAATAATAAATAAAACCACCAATTACATGGACAGGCTGAACAGGAAATATTAATCATTGTCTCTGGAAAATATTAATGATAATCACCACTCAGACCGTAACACAGGAATTCAGGGACAGCAAATTCCTTTAAAGAAGAGCAGTGAATTATTTTTGGAGGACAAAAGCACAGAAATTTCAGTGATTACATAAACTAATGGAAGAAAGATAGGAACAATTGATGGAAAGAAGATCCTAACACGTGTGTTGACTTGAATGCAGCTTTCAGCCCTGAAGGTTTCTAACCCAAAGATTACAGAAATCAAAGGGGGCATCCTAGGACAAGTATTGTTTGTATTTATCCTTTCCTTACTTCAGCTGCCAGTTACTATCAGGAGCTCTGGCTGTGAGCTAGGTGGACCTTTGCCCTCACAGAGTTTTGCT
Source organism: Pomatostomus ruficeps (assembly GCA_013400735.1). NCBI lineage: Eukaryota > Metazoa > Chordata > Aves > Passeriformes > Timaliidae > Pomatostomus > Pomatostomus ruficeps. The sequence continues at coordinate 121,532 of VYZT01048760.1, forward strand.
GGTCTCGTGTCTTGGCAGTGGAAGGTTGGGATATTGACATAGCATTTCTCTGGGACAGGAGTGTGAAAGGTAATATGCAACTTATTTAACTAAAGGCCAAGAGCCAGAAGAGGCAGCCAACAGAACAAGCAAAGCTCCACTGTAAGAAGCTCATGGACTTTCCTCCTCATGCTCACCTGTTAGGTTGTTGTAGAATTGCCACCTCTGAAAATGAAAATAATTGCCACATCATAAAAAAACCCCTGCTGCATGTAAATCACTGTTCTACTAGCAACCAGGAAATCCATAAGGAGAAGTGACTATGTCAGCTGAAAATCAGATAGGTGTCAGCTCACGCTTTGTGCAGTCTTCCCTACCTTCAGTGCAGTGAAACAGGCTGGATTCTCAAAATCCTTGTAATTAAGTATCTGCAAATTGCCTCTGGGAGCTCTGAATTCTTTCCCTGTTCATTGCTACTGGTGAGCGTAGAGACTCGTGTTTTCAGGGCCTTCTCCTGACTCCAGAGCCCATAGGCGTGGTCTTTCCTACAGGGAGATCCACATTCCCATTTTAGGGAAGCAAAGGGTTAGAAATGGGAAATGATTACATCTACCCAGAGAATCCTAGTGCATGTGTGTCTGCCCATGAGATCCCTGGGGCTGAAAAGCCAGGAGCTGGGAGGTGTGTGGCTGTGTGGTTGGATAGCTCCTGCATGTGGTCAGAGCAGCCTTACGCTAACTATCTACCTGCAGTACTTGTCTTCCTTCCCTTCACAGGAAATTAAACTAAAACTTGTAAAAGCACAAGATGGTGCAATCACAGGGATGCCCTGCACACTGAAAAAACCATTTGTATCCTGTGTCATTTGTTTTGTACCACAGCCTCTGCTGTCTGTGCTAGAGAAGTAGCTGTTAGAGGAACATGCTTTACCAACACATCACATAAAAATCTGCTCTTAATCAGTAAAATACAGATCATATATCCTGGGAAGTGTGAGATGCGATGGCAGAATAATAAAGCCCTAAGTTTTAGTGCATCCAGTCTGTAATACAGTTAGGACTAGTAAGAAGAAACCTGGATTATTTCATTTTAGTTTCAAATGTAATTTCCTATTCTGCCTTTCTTTTCACTTTATAAAACTTTTTGAAAAAAATTTATTTGCTCTGTGTAGTGCCACAGAAAGTTTCGATTTTGGAAATTCAGTGTTTTGTGGTAGGAAGACATTTTGTTGTGCTGTTCTAGATCTGCTATATTTATGCATGTAGTGGCTGTGTTTTTGTCTACTTTTTAACTCTTACCTGGAACATGATCCCCTGAAGTATTAGACTGTTCAAAGCCATCAACTAATGATTTCCTGCCATTTGAAAAAGGAAAGAGGGGCCATCATTATCCATACAAAGCCACTGTGTATACTAAGCCATAGAATCATTAAGGTTGGAAAAGACCTCTAAGATCATTGAGTCCTACTGTGAACCTCTGCAGGCATTTAAACTCCTGAATGCAGCATACATGCCTCTAAAGTTAGGATAATGTGTGATAATTTCTTAATGTAATTTTCAAATCTATTTTTGATTTTAGCAGAGGAATATATCTTTGCTTTAGGGATGAATACTGAAATGTTCTCTCTAAAATTTACTTTTATTAATTCCTAAAGGCTTTTCCATAAAAGTCTGTGAACCTGGAATTGCATGCAGGTCTCTTTTCAAAGTTTGTACACTACAGCTCTAAGCATACAAAGTTAAGTAGCTAGGGTGTCAATAAAAGGCTAACAGACTGTTAATGCAGTGTTTCAGTATTGAAACACAGAGTTTATTTCTTTCTGAGGACTGTATTACCCATTCATGCTAGCTGACAACTTGAAATTGAAACAGATTTCAGTCAACTAATACATGGTATCTTTCTTTTTAGAAAGCTGTCTAATTAGAAAATAAACTGATTCAAGAAAGCTGTGGTGGTAATATCCTTTGAGGAAATAATCCTGTATGGTCAGATCCCTGCACAGTCATCCATGCTGGCAGCATTAAAAGTGCAGCAGAGCTAGAGGCAGTGGTGGGAGAGCCCCTGGAATGTTAGCTGGGGGTGCTGTAAGAGAAGAGGCAGATTTGCTCTGCATGAGTTGACAAGTCATTGTTTCTTGTGGGATCCGGCCTTGCATCGCGGCACTGTTCTGACCATGCAGGCCTACCAGCTCACTCCAGCCTCGCACGGGAATCCCTGGTGCTGGATTGCTGTGTGACACATGTCCTGAGTGTCACTGGTAGACCAGAAGAAAAGCAAGAAACTAATCCCTTTCCTGTCAAAATACTGCAGGCATAGTTTTTAATTTATTGATGGAAGCATTGCTTTAAAAGCTGTACATAAAGTGATGCCTGACATCAAATTTGATATTACATGGCGTATTTTGTTCTTGTTCTGTCTTTTCTGTTTTATGAAAACATCAGTGTTTACAATTTTATTGAAACACGACAACTATTATTCTGTGATGTGATTTCTGATTTCGACCAAGTAATTAAGTGATTTCCTAGATTGATATTTAATGAATCAGAAGAAGTACATTCTACTTTTTAACACACTACAGTATGAAAGCTAAACCCCATTATTTTAACAGCTAGATATCTCTTCTTCTGGGGCTTTCAGCCAAATCACTTGCAAAATTCTGCAACAGAACAGGGAGGGTGCCTTGCCTTATGTCGAGCAGAGCTATTGGAAGGTGAATGTTGGATTCAACTGTGCCTTCTGACTCCTTCCTTCTCCCCAGTACATGGTTTGCTTATTTCTGTGCTCCTGATCCACAGTTCTCAGAATCTGAACTTCCAGCAGGAGTAACTGACTGTAGTTGAACCAAATCCCCAGCCAGGCTTGCCATTACCTGGCATTGAAGCTTGGATATGATGTAGGAACAGCAACAGGCACCAAGCTGCTAAAGCAATCCCACAAGAGTGCTGGAAGGAAGTTGGTGTTTGTTTTCTAATAAGCCTCACTTTATAAACTTCCATTTTCCAAAGTTTCATATCAAAGCATTATGACAAGGATCCATAACTAGAAGACATAGAGGTGGTAGTTCCATCTAACTACTGGGAAAGATTGCATCCTTTGGTCTCCTTTTGGTTTAGTTGATGGGCTAGAGCCAGGTAGGAGATGAAGGAAGTTATAAAATTGAGGTTGATGACATCAGCTGAGGACTGTTAACTGGAAGCTTTAACTAGGTTTAGGTGGAAACACATCTGTTTTGAGAAAAACCTGGAAGAGGAAGGAAGATTTATCAAGAGAAACAAAAGAACAGAAGTCTTAAAAAAAGCATGGATATTATTTCTAAGATCAGCTTTATCTAGACTTTCTGACGTGGATTTCATTTATATATATATATACACCTTCTAGCTTACATACCCTACTGTCAGAAAAAATTATGTGGATATTAAGTGCAAGAAAGCAGAGTAGAAGTTAAAAACCTTTTTATAGATTTTCTGTGGAAAATGCTTGTTTTAACTTCCCTGTCAAAGAGATCCAGTTTGCTAGATTTATTGGCCAGCTTTGCAGATTGGTCTTCCAAAGTTCTGCAGGATCAAAATATTAAGTAGAAAAAGGGAGAATTTTAAGGGTCTTCAGATTTTTAATTTCCCTGTGACTAGCCTGCATCTGGGACAATCTGGGACAAACAGTGCTGGCAGCTCTCCCAGCACTATGAGTAACACATTTTGGCTCCTGCTTGCATTTTTCTATTAAGTAACCCGCCAGACCCCTATGTAACCTCTGTGCAACTCCCTCTGCATATCTGTTCCATTTTATTGCAGCAGACACTCCTCCATCCTTTTTCACATCTCCCATAGCAACTTGAATTCTACATATGGTCATAAGAAAGTTCCAACCAGTTGGAAGTGGATATTCCCCTAGCAGTCTAAAAATTACGCAAAATCTGTAGCTTCTTTAATCTCTATGGCAGAATTGCCTGAAACAGGGCCCAAAATGTCATGCTCAGCCTGGGGACATTGGCATCAGCAAATATTCCTTGAATGATACATCTGGTAGAGCCCTTTCAGGATTAATTCTGGTTTAAAATCCAAGTTCTTAATAATTTTTTTTTCTTCTTTTATATATTGCTTGCAAAATCTGATTTACTAAAAAGGTGTAAGTAAGTTTTAAAACTTTTTCAGATGACTAATACATTGTTTTCATTGAAATAATTGTGTTTGGGTTATTTGTCCTAACTGAAATTTAAGGTGGTAAATTAAGTGTAGTAGCTCCTTTCAGACGCTATTCCAGCTTATGTATATTCAGTTTTACTTTCTAAAATTGGGATATTTTTACAGATAAATTCCTGCTCTTTCTTAAGTTAAATGAAAAAGTTTGGTATAAAAATCCATTGAAAGTTGTAGCAAGAAAATAACAGGCAATATACGTGTATTCAGAAAATTGGGACAGCATTTACAGACGTGCTTTTATGTGCCATACCTTGTCTTATTTTGAAGCCTTTCAAGTGGAATGGTTTTCACAAGTGCCGCATCACAACACCTTGCTATGCTCTGGGTTCTGTTGCTTACACAGTCCCTGCTAACTCCCCTGTCTCTGCACAGTGTCAGTGGCACAGAGAAGTTCCATTCTCTGTAACTGACAGTCAAGAGATCTTTTATCCAGCCCGGTGCTGCTGAAGGACAGGCCTGTGAGGAAGCACATCTAGCCATAAATATGTGAGCTGACACTGCAGATTGTGTTTGTGCAGGCCACTGAACTGAGCGGCATAGTAAATGCTGCAGTTATATTGTCTCTTCTAACAGAATAACTTGAAGTGCTTCCTCATGACTTGGTACTCTCCACAAGTCACAGTAGTTCTATCAATTATAAAAGAGAACATTATGTTTTACAGTGAGGTCATTATCTCTTACTGTAAGGTGTGCATTTTGACTTTAACATTTGTGTCGCAGCCTTGCTTTTGTGGTGCAGAAACCCTGAGTGGTGCAGAACACCAGGTACAAGCTGAGTGTCACAGCTGCCAAGCCATTTGGCTTCTGGGAGAAGTGTGCATGGTTCAACAGGGAAGCCATCAGATACTAATGTGAAACAGTAAGGTTGGTCATACATCCTGCAAGGCACTAAAATGGTAGTAATCATTGTAAATAAATGAATGCACTTTCCTGTGCATTCTTTTTCTCCTGCTTTATCAGAGTATTAATAGAGATGGAAAATAGAGGTCAAGGATTCTTCTGTGAAAAATATCATGCTATTGAAATTTATTCTGATGCCTTGTTTAGGCTTACAGTTGCTGTACAAATACATGAAATAGGGCTGGAAGGGACCCTAAAGATCATCCAGTTCCAATCTCTATGCCATGAGCAGAGACGCTTTCCACTAGACCAGGTTGCTCTAAACCCCATCCAACCTGGCCTTAAACACATCCAAGACTGGGGCAGCCACAAGTCAGCCTAGAGGGGAATTAAAAAACAAAACCCCAAAAACATTAGAAATCATAAAAATGTAAACAGTTAAAACTTTCACAAATAGAGATAACTCTGCTTAATGTTCTAGATTTTGACAGCTTAAAACACTGTTATGCTACAGTCTTCCACTAACAGGTGAATGAAATAAGTCCAATCAAATATATTTCTGTGTCCTCTGTGTGTGATTTTGTAAACCTGACCCCACAAAGAACATTTTTACAGTTGTACCAAATTCTAATGCTTGCCTTTCAAATTGTTGACCTTTAGCAGTGAGACTGCCTGCATCACAGATTCGTGACACAAGATCCTTCAGGGAAATGGATGTATTAGCAGGGGGGGTGGTGATGCTATCCATACTGAGACCATGATGCCACATCAAATAGAAAACGTGAAGGAAAACTGATCTGGTTTTGTGGAAGGAATATGAAATGCTAATTTGAGAAAAAGCATTTGAAATGTGCTGGTAGTTGGCTGGGATGTGAATGCTAAGTGGCTTCTGATACGGCACAGCCAAACCCCAGAAAGAAGCATGATCTGCCATTCTGCAGTCCCCCTGCACTTGAGCACATGGCAACCTCCTAGTGTCATTTTTTAAAGGCTACCTTGCAAAAAGAAAGATCTGGATGGTCCCTGTTAAAGCAAATTGAGAAAATGCAAGCATACAGTTCTTTTGGTATCCCATCAAAAGAATTACAGTTGGTACATGATATGTAGATGCAGTTCCATCTACCAAACCCAAAATCCAGTTCAGATAAAAGGTATTTGTCTTTGGGGTGTCATTGTAGCAGTTGCAGTGCCTGCCCTCCCCTCCTTGGACCTTGCACTTCATGATTTAGGCAATCATAGGTGACCCAAAAAGATTCTTTGTCCTTGTTTTTACAATATATTTTGAGCTTGTGAATTCTACTGCCTTCCCTAAATATTTTCAGGTTCTTTTCTTCATCTGTGCTATGCTGTGCAATGATAATAAGCAATATCTGGTTCTGATACTGCACCTTTTTTTTTTTTTTTTTAGTAGAAGCTAGGATTCTCATGCAGTTTTGCAATACTAGAAATTGGTTGAATCATGTTATGACTAAAATTGGAAAAATTACCATTTGCCATCTAAGTAATTTTGTACAGCGAATGCGCTGTAGTGCACAATGCAGTATGGATGTACAGACTAAACCAAGATACAACCTAAAAAGAGAAAGGGAATGGACCCTTCTGCCTACTCACCTCTCTCCTTGAAAGTACAGAAATGCCTTTTCAATAAGAGCAGCAATCCCACAGAGAGGATGTGGTCATAAATCTATGCCATTAGAAATGAAAAGGAGCAGCAAGCACCACCAGGACAGTTCTCTTATTCTTGATGTGCACACCTTAATATAGCAATAAGAAGTCAAGAAACACAAGATTGAAACAGAAGACACAATCATCTGTTGATTGATGATGAATCCCATGTTGTAACCAGTGTAAAATGTAGTCTCTTTCTGTTGTTCATTACCATTCATCATTTCAGCAAATGAGTTTCATTTTCACAGTACTTTGTATTGTTCTCATATGTGTTTTCAACCATTTGATTTATATTTGTTTTCAGCTGTCATTTCAAATGTATAAAGTAGCCCCAAAACTTTTTTCTTGTCTCTAGCCACTCTATGTTGGTAGAGCCAACAAAACTGTGGCAACAACAAAACAAATTAATAATTTTGGATGTAAGGTCTGTTTGCTTTGAAAAAGATTAGTATGTTGGTGATCAAAATCTTGCCAGATCTGCTTCCTTTCTCCTTTCCAAGAGAGGTGATTCTGAATTAGGAGGCTTGAAAAACAGATCAAAGGGAAGAATTTTGTTCAGGCTACCTCTATTGCAGGTTCAGTTAGTAATTACAGAATGCTGTTCTGGTCTAGGAAAATGTAAGTGGCACCCTTTCTTTTCTGTACATTATTTAATCAGTTCTTGCAGTTGTTCTTGCACAACTGAGATCAAAAATGCCATTGATAAATTCAGAGAACAAGACAGTGACTCACACATCCCTCAGTTCAGATTAGGTGAAGGAGAAGGGCACACTAAACAACAGAATTAAATCTCATTTAATGATTGGCAATACTTTCACTATGTATTGTTCCTAAATAATCTAATTTGATTTACAATAATTCAGTGTAAATATAATTCATTTATCAAGGAAGTGTCTTGTAATTTATAGTTTAGCATGAAATATATGACATTGGAGAATTTGGTAAGCTCATGTTTGTGCAGCAACAAAAGAAACTGTTCCTTAAACAGAGAAGCAGGGACACAGTGGGGAAGCTCTCAGCTTCCCACTGCAGTCATCTGGAACGAGCAACTGCTGTCCTCTGGTCTCCAGTGTGTCCCAGGCTAAGCTGTTTCAGAGATCCTCCGTCTAGCCTGAAAGACTAAATTTTTAAAAATGTCTTTCTGATTTCAAGTGTGTTTAATTCACAGAATCACAGAATATGCTGGGTTGGAAGCAGATTGAGGGATCCCAATAGTGGTCATTTCCCCTGGTTTTGGCACACCATCTCAGTGCTCATCACTGGACAGCCTGGCTTTGTTCCTTTCCCCCTTCCAAGGTTGTTTAAAGCTTTGTCAACAAGCCCCACTAGCTCCTGTGCTAGAGCTGCTCTTCCACTCTGAGACAGGTGTGTCCTGTCAGGTGTTAGTGGACGACGTATTGAGTAGATCATCCCATGGTCAATAAATGCAAAATTTTTCCGCTGGCCCCAGCCTTGGAGCCCTGCATTGACCTGATGGATCTGCCTATTCCTATGACACTAGAGGTTTTCTTTGTCCCTGAAAGCCCTTCTCTCCAGGTTTACAGTCTTTCGGTTCATACGCTTTTTGAGAGAGGGAAGAGAATCTCTCTGTAAGATCCTCATGGCAAAGTACTGCCCAGAGGGCAACAGAAATAAAGCTGTAGTCTTATGATTAAAATTTAATAGCTCGCTTTTTATTTTAAGGTACTTGAGCCTAATCCCCCAAGTTATCCCAGTCACGGTATCCAGTGTAGCACTGTTTTCAGCTGTTAGCAGGTGGCTTTTAAAGCCCTCTTTAGATGATACATGGGGCCCACATAGTGAAGTCAATAGTTAGACAGGATATAATTTAGACTTCAGCTTTTCCTCTCAGTTTGAAATAAAATGATTACATTTAAGGAAAGCCTAAGGAAAGATTTAAAGTTTTGTATCAAAAGCTGAATATTTTCTTTTGTTGTACCCAGTTCTTTTAAAAATGGTATTCATTTAAAATAATGCTTGTTCTGATGTATTTGAAAAGGCACTATGCTGAATTAAAAAGGAATTCATAAAGTAGGCATGTATGGGAGGGGACAGTTGCATTCTTCACTGAAGCATTTAGTCAAAGGGTTTTAATGCAGCCCATTCTGCTTAATTGATAGAATGAGGTACCTGCAAAGATAAGCTGTAAATAACAGATGGCCAATAGCATTTACAGAGCAGCTGTTAAGGTGACAAAATCTTCTGGGGCTCCTCTCAACAGGCAGGTTATAAAGCGATATTATAGTCTCTGTTTCAGACCAGAAAATGGTCCTTGACTGTCTTTAAATTCATGAAAAGTAGTTCTAGACAATAGCTCCACATAACTACAGTTCTGGTAACCCTTGTGATGCCTTTCATTTCTTGTACCCTAAAGTTACACAAGGGTAGAGGCCACTTGTAACATACAAAGTTGTAAAGCTGACACGGGACTCAAAAATAGGTGGAATGTCCCAGATATGAATAGAGTAAGAAGTGAGGAGTAAGATAAGAACAGGATAAAGTTGTTGTGTGATGAGGTAAGGTAGCTTTAACTGTTGATATCAGTGGGGCTGTTTTACCAAGGATGCCCTGGACACACTTTTTTAAAGCATTACCTGCTAAATGGAATTCCTGGGAAGATCCTAAAAGCAGATACATCTCTTGTTAGGAGTGCACCACATAAGCCAAATGAGCAAAGGTCTTCTTTTTCCAGAAGCCATCAGAAGAGCCTAAAAGTAAGCTTGCTGTAGTTAAGTAGACGTCTCTCATGCTTGTTAAAATGAAGACTTGAAAAACCGTTATTGTTACTTAAGGGGAGAGTGTCACTGAACTAGCAAGTTGAAATTTTCTTAGAATTTTTTTTCAGGAAAAAAAAAAAGTTAGTTTCTGTCCGTGTATTTTTCTGGGGAAAAAAGTTATTCTTCTGCCTGTTAGCACAAATGAATACTACTATCTTAGGGCAACACTACCAACGTGGTTTTACACTAATTTGCCTGATACAAATGGTGCTTGTTTTCACATGTGGACACGTGGCCATGGGAGGTGACCATTGCCTCACCAGCCTCCACACCACCAGTTAAATAGACGGACAGTAACAAATACTGAGGTTGATCGAGGATTTAAGAAGAACGGGTGCTCATGGTACAGAATGGTGAAGGTCTGTTTTCAATGGAAATGACTCTTACAAAGGGATGAATTGTTACTGTGCTGTTATTCCAGATTTCTAAAAGAACTGGTGTGGTGGCAAAATTAAGACGACAGTTAATGGCTGCCCAGGAAGAAGACAGTTTATCATATCCTCCTCTGAATGTGACCACTGGAAACTCTACATGCATCCTTTTTTATGCTAGTAACTTCACCCTCAAAGCCAACCGTTCTGTTTTAATAGATTTGACAAATGCAACATTTTCAACACAGAGTGTGGATATTTCTGCCTCTGAGTGCTCAGACAGCAACACAACGTGAGTAGCACAAGAAATTTCTTATCATAATACATGTAATTCTGAAAACTATCAGAAATATTACAATGTAAAATTAGCGCTATTTTAATTTTCTTCTTCAAAACCATCTCAATTTTAAAAAAAAAGTATTCTTACAAGAAAAACGTTAAGACCACAAAAATTGTTCAGATGAGGCCCCTTATTTTTACAATTTTTTTTTCTTCTTATGTTCCTTACTTCCTTGTTTGTTTGTATTTGGTCCAAACAGGTTTCCCTGTGCCTGATCTCACAATCACAAAGATCTCCACTGGCATTAATGACTTCATAATTTCATTCCCTTGAAGGGGAGTATTGCCAGTTACGAGGTAGTAATTCAGCTGGAAGTACATTAATGAAACATGATCTGTTTTCCTTTACTTTGAAGCACCTGCTCTTGGGTAAATAAAACCCTAGAAATACTTAGTCATATTTTTCTGTGTACTGAACCTTTGCTATATGACTTTTGTAATTGCCTACTGATTTAGAATATTCCCTCAAATTGAAATGTCACAATGATCTAATTAAAGCCAACTACTCTAACATTAAAAATCTGTTTCTTATTCTTAGACTGTCATTAAAATACACAAAACCAGTGAATGGAATTAGCAGCCTAGAGATAAGGTAATGTATTATTTATTTTAAATAGATCTTTTGTGGTTTACAGTACCTGTTAGTAGATTAAGAGCAAAAAATAATGGAGAAGATTTTAAATGAAAATATTTTTAAATTCATTATTTGCTTTATCTTCTGAGGAGTCACTATGCAGGAAAACAACAATACAGTTTTTATACAGAGAATATATTAATATGCTCAGGTATAGTTCTGAAAAAATGTTGTAGGCAAACATCCCTACTGTATGCAGCTTCCTGTTTTACTAATAGGATCGGTCTACGATCCTCTCTCAGATAAATCTAACTGTGATTTGTAAAAAATTCTAGGGCTTGAAGTCTACCAGCATGGCTGGGGCTGTATTGAGTCCTAATGTGAATTGCCAGTGCACTCTGTTAGTGTTAACTTGTGGTTAATGAGGGGTGCGAAAAGTCTTAAAATATCTTTGCTGCACCAGGGATGGTAACAAGACTATATTTCTCCTACCATGACAAGAGGGAAGAAAGGCTGGGGAACTGGAAGACCTGGGAAGAAAAATCAAAGGGAGAATCATAGAATTGTTTATGTTGAAAAATGTCTCTGTGGTCATTGACTCCAATCTTTAACCCAGTGCTGCCAAGTCCACCACTAAACCATGTCCTAAGTGCAACATCTTTTAGCTATCTTCAGGGATGGAGACCAAGCCACTTCCCTGGGAAACCTATTCCAAGGCTTAGTAACCCTTTAGCTGAAGAAATTTTTCCTAATGTCCAACCTAAACTTCTCCAGTGCAATTTGAGGCCATTTCCTCTTGTCCTGTGGCTTTTTACTTGGGAGAGGAAACTAACCCCCACCTCACCATAACCTCCTGTCAGATTGTTGAGAGTGATAAGGTCCCCCGCGAACTTCCTCACCTCCAGGCTAAACACCCCCAGCTCCCTCAGTCACTCCTTGTGCCACAGGACTTGTGTTCCAGCCCCTTCACCAGCTTTGTTGCCCTTCCCTGGATATGCTCTGGTACCGCAATGTCTTTCTTGTAGTGAGGGGCCCAGAACTGAACACAGGATTTGAGGTGCAGCCTCACCAGTGCCAAGTACAGAGGGACAATCACTGCCCTGGTCCTGCTGGCCACACTGCTGCTGGCCCAGGCCAGGATGCCACTGACCCTTTTGGCCACCTGGGCAAACACGGACTCACATTCAGCTACTGTCAACCAGCACCTCCAGGTGCTTTTCCACCGGGCATCTTTGCAGCCACTCTGCCCCCAGCCTCTGGCGCTGCCTGGGGTTGTTGTGATCCAAGGGCAGGACCTGGCACTTGGCCTTGTTGAACCTCATTGGGCCTGGCACATCAATCCGGCCTGTCCAGATGAATGCTCAAATGAATAAATTCCATTATTTACACTGAGACAGAAGGACATTCTGTGTTTAGGTAAAAGGACTCCAGAAGAACTTGTGTTGAGGAGAGTCAATGATGTGTTTGGAGTGGTATTCAGAGTGCATAGAGACAGAGATCATGACAGGTGGCAAAAAATCAGACATACACTGTTATTTAGCATCTCCCTTCTGCTTCAAACATCTAGAGCTTTGCAAGAGAACATAAGGTAAGATTGTGCTTAGTATAGTATTTTTACTTTTTTGACTATTGAAGTTAGCTGTATGTAAGATCCCTGAGACTTGTCCTTGGTGATGATGTCAAGCATGCCTTGGTCTCAGTAATGTAAATTATGAAAGGGACATGCATTTCCCTAAACACCATGGGGAATTCAGAAAATATTTTCCTTAGATCCCCTTCAAAAATACTGATATCACACCAAGACTCTACCCAAGTTGTATTTTTCCTTTTACTACAAGTCCCAAAATACAACTTTCTCTGGTGCTGCCCTGATGCTCTTCTATCTGCTCTTTAGTGCCCCTATCCCACTCTGATAGAGACAGACCCTCCAAAACACTGCTTTGATTCTCATTCTTCATCTTTGCACATCCTGGCACAAGTCATAGCTGGTCTGCTGTAATCTTTTTCTGTATGAGTGAATCTGGTTGTTTCCTACCTTTGTCCTGAATTTGGCTATCCTCAGCATAATATCATCCCTTCTAGTAAAATTACAGTTACAAGAAAGTAATATAAGTCACAAAGCATCCTATGGAGCATGGCACTGTGCTTCAACACTTGTTAACTGCTAGATGTTAAAGGTGTTGTTCTCTTTAGTAGTCAACAGGCTTCACTTAACTGTACAGCAAATTGCAAACCTTGGAATACTACTATAGGAACAGTTGTTTCCTGCAACCAGCAGAAGATCAAATGTGATGTTAGTGCGCACATGGATTTAGTGAGGATTATTTAGATTTATGTTTAGCAATCTGTTCGTTAAAACTTAAAATTTAATTAGTTATTGGATGAAAAATTTAATGTGGTCATGAATCTGAGTTGCATCTGGAGAGAAGAAATTTGAAGCAACTCTGCAGACAGACTAACTGTAATGTAAAGGAAAATATCAGTACAAAAGGTGACTGGTTCGTGTTTTCTTTCTTTTTCAGGAAAATTTTTTATATCCTTTGAGCCTGTTGTAGTAGAGGCAGAAATACTCACAAAGCCTTTCTTGACCTGTGCTTCTACTTGAACACATTATAACTAAATACCAAAATGCATAAACAGCCCTTGAGGCTGGAATAAGAAACTCAGGCTTCACAATAGGTGAGGACTTGCAAAGAGAGCTCAGGTAAGGTCCTGAATGTTGTCATGCCCAGCAAGTAAGAGTAGCATAGGCTGGCTGTGTTTTGCAGGAGAATTTGATTTATTCCATTGGGCCACGTATGATCCAGGTTTTTAATAGACTTTCAGGGCATTTAAACACAAATATGTCCAAATTGGTTAATTTTTATGTATGACACAGGTGCTTAGCAATATAAAATGGAACAGAGGAAGAATGTAGGGAGTAGCTTCCAGAGTAACCATTTCTTGGGCCTTCACTATGCATTTGGCCTGTGTGTGGGAGGTGGAGAGTGACTGCTTCTGTGTTGCTTTTTTTTTTCTCCTCTTTCCTTAACTTATTCAACTGTCTTTATTTTGATCCACAAGTTTCTTCATTTTTTCTCTTTCTGTGCCCCCCCCCCCCATCCTGGTAAACATGGGGAGTGAGCAAACAGCTAAATGGGTGCTTGGGTGCTGGCTGGTATCAACCCCTAACACCTCAGAGCCTTTATAAATTAAAAATAGTTCTAAAGACTCACCTATAGTTTTGTAGTTGTCAGATGGATTGTCACTTGATTTATGAGACAATGGTGTCATTTTAGGCCTCTGTTAGCTACCATAATACAGTATTGCATGCTATATAATGCAAATAATAAGGAACAGAACCAGAACAAGCCATTGACATCTTTCATGATTCACTGGCACTTTATTCACCTTGTGTATCTCACCATTTCTCTTGTCAAGAGCTTCTAAAATCCATAGAGATACATTACAACCTCTGTTTCCCCCTTCTGGTTCATTTTGATTGCATTTCTTGTTCAAGGTTACACCTTGGTAAGATTATGCCTTAACAAACAGGACACAAGCAGAGCAAAGAGGTGGGAAGGAACAGAGCTGAGAGCATGATTTACTTCAGTGTAGAAGAACGTATCCTGAAGAGAGAAAGTGACTCCAGAGAGGACCATGTTCAAGTAGTTCAGTTTATATGTCAATAAAAGAGGTTCTGACTTGAGCAGCATGAGCAGGATCCAGAGCCTGCCCCCTCATCACCACCAGTCTGTGCCACGTACTGAGCAGCTGCTCACATCCGCCTCCCACTGACAGCTGCGGCTGCTGCTTCATCCTGTGCGCACACACAGTTGCCGCCTCGCTCTCCCCCTCTCTAGCAACAGCTACAGCCTCCCGCATCCTCCTGCACTTGCCACTGGGAGATGAGCTGCTAGGGAGTGGTTGTAGAGTGTTGTGGTAGTGTTAGAAAACTAAGCTACAGCTGCAGCAGGAGTGGGAGCAGTGGGCAGCAGTTCTTTGCTGGAAGAAGCATCATCTCAGCGCTCTCATAAACTGATCCAGCTGTCCAAGCACTTGTCTGTCATTTTCTCTGGGAAAAAGTGTCAAAGTGAGTGGAGGTGCAGACTTACACTGATACATACTTGACTGCTGTTGTTGCTCAAGGTATAGATAGAATAGAGTTGACCCCAAAAAATCCCATTTTAAAGTCTTCTGCTTAACAGTTGTGTTTCTCTTTGAATCTTTGAAACAGTAATTCTGGTTATCTTCTGCTTCAGAAATACCTGTGCTTGTTAATGATTAACCACGAGCCATGATCAGTGGTGGTGGCATTCAGAGTTCATACAGTTATCCAGCACAAAGGGAGCCTGGCCCATGACCAGGAATTTTTTGTGCCACCATACATAAAGTACATAATGTCTCTAATGTACATAATTATCCCTGATGTTTAACACCAACATAACATTTCCTTGAAAAGGCAAGGTACTTCCAGTTCTGCAGATAAAACCTTTATTCACTCTCTGCTCTGTATCATTAATTTGCTATAATGTGCTCTTCCTACTTGCTATCTACTCATTTGAGAAAATGTTAACCTAAATGAAGTAATTCTATAGATTTTTGTTGTTTGAATGTCCTTTTTTCTTGTAATTTAATGAATTATAGTTACATCAGTTATCAGTTAAGTGTGTGCTTGTTGGAGGCTATTCACTGTTAGTTGTTTGGAAAAATGCTAAGGATAAGAGCCTGTATCAGTAAGTTAACTGTGCTCAACTAGTTAACCAGTTAAAATATTAATTCTCCTAAGTCTGCAAGTAACACAAGATTTTAGTCTTTGGTGTAACGTGAAGAGAGAGCATTCCCTTGGAAGTCCCTTTAGATTGCACTCACATACATGGCCTTATAAAAATTTTTGTTCACATGGTCAATTTATAAGGAATTTCCTTCTTTACCACTTTTCTTATCTTAACAGCAAAAGTACAGACCATACCCAGCCTCTGTGGTTGGCATAAACGTTTAACTAAGCTTCTCTCTCTTTGTAGCTGGCTTTCAGCTAGTGCCTATAGCATTGCTACTGGGACACCATGGAAATTCCGTTCAGATTATACTGTACATCAGGAAAAGGTTCCTTTCTTCTAGCAATAATATCAAGGTTTTAACTTTGTAACTGTATAAGAATAGAATATTTTCTATAAATATTTGTGAATGTGTACTGCATGGAATTAAATTTTTTTTTTCTTTTTCACTGATGCCTGCAGCCGAGCGTTTTATGAATAGAACTGTTCAGGCTTAAAAGATAAGGAATGCCATAAGACAAAACATACTTTTCTCACTTCAGTGGCACTGTGTTCTGGAATTTCTTCTGAGAATTTTGAAATTCTTGAGGTTCCTGAAGTTATATGAATCAAAAGGCACAGATTATTAATAATTTTTTCTTTTAAAAGCATCATTTGTGGTTAGATTCTATGTTGTGTGGATGCAACAGTATTAAAATTTGAACAAACAGGCAATATTCTACAGAGAGAATATTCTCTCTGTATACATATACCTTATAGAACATAAAATAGTCTATATTGTGCCACATTTAAGATGACTATACTTTTCTCAAACCAATAATAATTGCATCTAAGGTATTACTTCAGACTTTAAAATCAACATAAAGTGTTACCCACTGTGGATAGACATACTAGAATATTTCATTTTGTGGCAAGTCTTACTTATTGCTAAATAGATTTCTCTTCTAAATCCCTCGTGGTTACCAATAATCAAAAGAAATCATCAGCAAACTATATAGAGGAACACATGCATAGACCAAATAGGGTTAAAGTATTAAAAAATGTACACCAAGGAGAAAGATTTATAATTTCTTTATGAAATAGCTTGAATGTCTGAACGTAACTGTGTAAAAACTGGTAATGATTAGCACATAGACCTGATCTGTAAAGGATCAGGATGTACTTCTGGGTACAATTATTCTCAGTTATTTCTGTTGGGAGCTCTTCAGACTGCATTGGTGGTGACATATGTATAAATTCCAGGATTATAACTCTGGAAACTGCTGCAATGCCACACATACACAGATGTTTTCAAAATAAGAAAATACTTTTTTGTGCCTAGCCTACTTCAAATCGTGAAACTAGAGCTGACAGTCCCTCCCAACCCTCCTGTGAGAGAAAACTCTGTCTTCTACGTCAAATTCAGACCTTTGCAAAGGGAATTGCCCTGTAGGCATTTCAGCCAAGAAAGAATTGCAGTGATAAATTAGAATGGCTATCCTGCCTGTATCTGTCATAAATGCAATTTTCCAAAAATGCTATATATAATGTTTATTCAGAGCCGCTGCAGTCTTACTGACACTTCCTCAGCTTTTCCTCCACTGATCATAAACTGTTGATAACTGATGAAATACGGCACTGGCAGAGGCCCTTGAAGAATGAAATTGCGTTTGCTTCTTGCCTGCCGCAGCTATAGGGAGCTGTGCTTGTGAGATGAAACTCTAAGGAGTAGTAAACACATTCACAGAATCTCTTCACTTGTGAACAATCTTAATGACATGGGAGGCCATGTCATCATCAGCTGTGATGTTTGCAGCCAGCAATAGTGAACTTTTATCTGCCACTAGTACTTTACCAAATGTATGTTACTTTTTTCCTTCTAACCTTTTGACTTTTCTTTTCTCCTCTGTTGTGTTCCTAGGTTTTTAATGACCAACAAGTTCTACGAAGTCTCGGCTAGAAAATGGTCCACTTTATATGCAGTTGAAATTGTACAAGATGGAAACAAATTTGCTAAATTTAGTGTTTCTGCCATCTCTGCCCCTGCAGAGTATTCATTTCATTGTCAGCTGGTGGGAACAAGCAATCTCTATCCTGTGAGGCTGGTTCCATCCGACAATGAGGCAAAAAATTGGGATGTTTTCATTTCCAGGTTGCAAGTGAGTATGCATTGCCA
Organism: Pomatostomus ruficeps; assembly: GCA_013400735.1. NCBI lineage: Eukaryota > Metazoa > Chordata > Aves > Passeriformes > Timaliidae > Pomatostomus > Pomatostomus ruficeps. The sequence goes on from VYZT01048760.1 coordinate 139,191, forward strand.
TTTCAGAGGTAACTCCAAGAACAATTACTTGCTATTGTAGGTGCTGGATGACACACATTCATAATGCCCTTACTTTCATTGCAGTCTGAGGGAAAATGTAAAAGACAAGCTGTTCCCCTAGGTGAGCTATTCAGTAGAGATGCCAGTTGCTGAACAAGGAGAACATGAAAGCACAGCTTTGAAAAGCAAAACTATGAAGTTGTCCACAGAAAAGAAAAACCAATTAACCCAAATGCGCTTAATCAAGCAAAGAATGACTAAGTCTTCATGCTTGTTTAATGAATTGGGCTGCTCTTGGAACAGGGGCCTCTTAGGTGTGGCTTTATGCTGTTTACTTTGTTTCTATTTGATTTCTTGGCACTTTGTTTACCTAGGAAAGTACAGCTTAGTGCCGTTGCTGTTTTCAGTGACGTGGGCTGTCTGTACCCCTGCAGATACAAAGCCCAGTGCAATTAGATTTAATGGGAGGTTTGCCATGGACTTCAGTCAGGAATGCTACTAGGGTCTGCATGACCCAGAAGGAAGGCAGCTGACTTTTTTTTTGAATGACACATAGCTTTTCTGCATATTTATTACAGTAGTACAGACTACATATGTGAGGTGTAGATGATTACACCTTTACTATTTTGAGCTTTGTTCTTGACTTAAGAGAAGCATAACAACATTTATATCTTAAAACAATATTGCACTAAGGGAATTCTGATGAAAAAGGTCATGAAATTACAGGAATAATTCCAAGCTGTACTCTATTTGTCAAACATGAGCTAACCCCATGATAACTGGATGCAAATACTGATATAATTGTATTTATAATTTTGATAACAAACCAAATCTCAATAATCTGACTCCAGACTTGACACTTCTGCTTAAGCAATGGAAATCTCACAGAAAGAGCATTGGTGCTTAGATTTATTTTCCACAAATTCCAGTATCAAGTCTCACCATTTTTTGAGAAACAATGTTGCAATACATACCAATGTTGTGAAGGTTCCTTATGATGATATTTTTTATAAAAGGCCTGAAAATACCATAGTTCATGCAACTTTATTTGCTTAGTCAACTCTTTGGAGTTAGGCTTTTGCATCACTAAGATATGAATGGACATGACCTATGAAATTACAAAGTGTTCACTTACCACCTGTCTTTTCTTGAATATCTATATGCATTGATATTACTGCCTTCTTAAAGCTTAAATGGGCCTTGCTCCAACCTTAGTAGGCATCCTTCCATTGTAGTCTTAACCAAGAGTAGAAATAAGTAGGTTTCCCGCCTTCCGTATTGATTTGGAACAGCAGCTGCTTCCACTGTTCAGACAACAGAATTTTCAGTTCCCCTTGAGAAAGGGCTTTTTCTCTGATTAAGTCCTAATCATGGAAGACAGCCTGAAAACTCTCGGTCCTTTTTTCCTTCTGTGTGAGAAAACGGAAGGTCACCATTCTGGGCTCATTTCCGAGTTCTGTCTGACCTAGGTAATACTTTTCCAGGTATCTTCTGCTGATACATACTGAAAGGTGATCTCAGTATCAGTCTTTGTTACTGCATAAGGTCTAGAAACCCCCGAACTCTGTTGCGTGGTGAAAAAGGCATGTGCAATGCGCTCAGTAGTCGCAGCCAGCACAGAATCTTGTTGCTGGAACCGAGGTACACAATTTTCACGTCAGTGTTACGCAGTAAATTAGAAGCCAGGATCCAGTGCCAATCAAACTGGCACAATTGCATTTTGCAATGCTGAGTCCTGGAAACTGAATCACAGTAATAGAGGGACTATGGCAGCTACACAGGGAAGCCTTGCATAGCTTGTTCCAAGGCAAGGCTGAGCTGGTGTAGCCTTTTACTTCAGTTCTGGAGCTACCTCACTCACTGCCACCTAATGAAGCCCCATGGGATGCTGTCTGGGCATGCTCACAGCCTAGGATGTCACCACTCCTGCACTCCCATGTTACCATACCTGGACAGAGCACCCAAACTGCTCTGGGTTTGGGGAGGGTTCTGTTGGTTGGTGTTGCTACAGGAATGGTTGTTCTAGCACAACACCTTTTGTCCTTTTGAGGATCTCAGATTTGTCAATGAAGTTGAAGAGGAGGCTGCCACCAAAAGCACTGCTTTTCTTTAGTATGTGTGGTTTAGAAACACTCTGAAACCTATGAAAAATCGCCAAAAACTTAAGAATCAAGAATATTTGGATTCTTTGTAGATAAAATATCTCAAAGTTCAAAAATTAGAAGTTTGGTGTGCACATAAGAGCCATAAACCCGGCATATTTTACTTAAAGTTTTTGTCAAAGGTCATATGATGAGAAATCTCCATTCAAAAATATTTTAAAATTAACAGGAAATACAGACTTGTATACCCAAGACAAATGACTGGTCTAAACACTAAAATTAAAACTTCCACAGTACAGAGGCCTGTATACAAAAGGCTTTTGCATTCATAAATATTAGAGAACCACACATAAGTATTTTTAACTTTTCTATATATGCTGCTGGGAGTCTCATTTTTATCTCCCTCCTGGTGTCTAACACCCCCACAGAAATGATGAAGCCTCAGAAAAACAATAAAATAACCCAGCATATTCTTCATCTCCTGCCTAAAAGTAGACATAGCATTTTAGGAATGTACAATTGAATCTTTCACCTAGATGGTTCAATAAGCATAATGCTGTTTTAAAAACAGTAAGACCGCTAGAACTGAAGTAATAAATTTTGGTATTTCTGGCTCTAAATCAGGAGTGGCAAAGCCCTTCTTAACCGAATATACCTGTTAAGTACTTCAGAATGTCCTTGTAAATGTGTTAAGAAGTGTGTATTGTTTTCCAGAATTTAAATCAATTTTTTTAAACACAGATGACATGCTTTCTGTTTTTATTGTCAGTAAGTCTTTCAGGCTACATTTCATGACTCCTATTCACATTCACTTGTGGTCAGAGCAGTGGCTTGACAAGCAAAGGCTTTTGCAATCACATATATTCTCTAAAACTCTGCAAACAGTTGTCCAGCTGTTTATTATTAAACTGCCCTGCAGTTTATTTTCACTAATCCTGCTTTAATCAGAAATCTGAGTACCTTTGGTGAAAGCAGACAGTCTTTGTGAGTTAGCTACCATGATCTGACTTGGAAAGATTCTTCTAAGAGACCTAGAAAAGGTTGAATTGCTACAATTGTCTTCACCTCCACATTATCTGAAGAGCCCTTAGTTCTGCGCATAATAATAGTTTTATTAATCATCATTCTGGAAGGTACAGACATTGCTCATAACACACATACTCCATAAACATTAACTTTAGGCACCTGAGCTGTGAGTGAATGCAAACCCAGAGAGTTTACTGGTGTAGCATGGTAGGTACCAACACCTTTCCTAGGAAGTACAAACTCTTTTATTACCACAAATTAACTCAAGCTTTCCATTTAATTTATTGTAAATCATGGAGGGGAACACATAAAAGTAGAAATCCATGATCTGCTTTCTTGCTTATTGCTTGGTGAGAGAAGCAATTTAAATAAAATAATACTTTTTTATTTGGTTTGATAATATTTTATAGAAAATAGTGGTTTTTAACATGTTTCTTTACCAGTGGGTTTATGATGTTTGGTGCTTTCCTTACACACCCATTTCAAAGATTCTGTAAATGCATAGGAATCCCAGTCTTCATTTTTCTTTATAAAATTATTAAGGAATGAATCAAAATGAGATCAGATTAATTCTTTCCTTCCTCTTCTTCCACCAGTAAGGTTCCCTTCCTTCTAAAGGAATCAGTGTGTATGCCATTATGTGCATGTTTGTAGAGGGGATTGTCTTCCCTTTCTTCATAGTTTTCTAATCTTTTGATTGGTTTGAACAAAATTTCTAGAAAGTTAGGAGTCTCAAAAGCATTCAGTTTGTTGATATTTTTTACAATTGATATCTAGGCAGAGAATATATCTCCAAATTTGTTGACTTTTCTGAGGAGAATAATATGGTTGGAGGTCAGTCAGTGGCAGACATGGAGAATTCAGTCAAAGCAGAGATACTACAAACTTCTCTAACTTCTAGAAAAGTTTATATAGGTTTCATAAGTTAATATACAACACATATCACATACCTTAGTAAAGCAAACCTTCCCTTCTGTTTTGAGTCTTTGATGTCTGAGGAGGAAGGAAGGAAGAAAGATTTCACAACATTTTTCTTGAACTTTCACTAAAACTCAGCCAAAAAAGGCCATCTTTATTAGATGTGTTTTAAAGTAGGTTCCAGGAGTAAGGAGCTATTAGCTAAAACTGTCTGACTATTTCAACAAGTCTTGTGATCTGAGCAGCCTTAACTTTCATGCCTTTGCGTGTTCTGTGTTTCCTGGTTCTGAAGTGGTCATTGTCTGATGATCAGTGAATACTGCTGTACTCATTATGTGAATGCAGAATACTAATCAGAATACAGTAAATGCAGAATACTGGTCACATGTCCCCTCTGGGACTTTACTTCTAAAAGTAATACAAATTTCTGAAGTGGGAAACCTACTTCTTACCAAAGAAATGGATTCTGCATCTTTAATTTCCTGGGTGAAAAGGAGATCCCAAAAATATTTTGCAGAGGATTTTGTTCTCACTCTTTTTTTAATGGGCAGACTATGATTGATAGTTAAAAGGTGTGAGTTTTTCTAACTACCACATATATCCTGAAAGTAGGGACTATGCCCAATGCTTAATTGCACTCATCTATCTACCTTTCTTCATTTTCAGATTCAAGGCTTCAATATTATAAACAACCAGTTTTCCTATGCAAGTGACTGTACAGGTTTCTTCACTCCTGGAATCTGGATGAGCTTGGTAACATCTATAATTCTGCTGTGGATCCTGACCTATGGAATCCATATGATCATGCAGCTCACAACAAACAACAGATTTGATGATCCCAAAGGTCCAGCTCTGTCAGTTCCTCAGACAGAATAAGCCATGGATTGACTTAACGCCACTGTGGCTTTTCCCGGTCTGATGTTTTTGATTTTTCCAGCCTTTTTACTTCATAATATGTATAACCTAAAAAGATATCATAGGAGAAAGAGATAGTTAAAGTACATATAAAGGTGATGCTTTTGCTTGGCAGGAATAATAATTCTACTTGTTATTATGATCATTTGTTAACAGCTTTTTGTGTTAAGGTTTTAAAGTGAGACTGGAGAGGTTATTAAAGACCATTAAAAACTGCCTTCAGATGAACTTCTATTGGCAAAGAAAACATACCACAACATAGATAATTGGAAAGGATAAAATATTTGATGAGAAACTATATATTGAAAATACTGGTCTCTCTAAAGGCTCTTTAGTAAGTTTGTCATGATGATGCTACATCTTAAGAAATTTTAAGTGTGTTTTGAAATTTTTTCTCTTTAGTAAAACAACCAGAAATGCACAGAACTAATAAGTGTAAGTCACTAAATAAATGGTCGTGAGAAGTCTTTTCAAAATACATCACTTTGTTCAGATGTGGTATCACAAAGGAGATTGGGTAGATAAAGGCTTAGCTTCCATCTAATGTTATCTTATGCTTGTGAGAGTTATATTGGATAATGCTGACTTGTGTTTGCCTTAGCCATAGACAGCTGATGGGGTTCTAGGCACAATGGGTCCTTGTCCAGACTGATCACAAAATTACATTTGGTGTCATGGCAATGAATGTGGCTTTTCAAGTTCAGAACCTGGTACGATTCATTGTGCAGGTGCAAGTAGTATCTTGACAGAGATAAGGCTGCTTTCTTAGCCTCCTCCATTTTCCAGGCATCTTTGGAGAAGTTAGGAAATTCATACAAAAAAAAGGAAAAGTAATATATAAAATCATTAGAAGCACTGTGGTAATGTACTGTTTAAGTCTGAGCATTTTATGGTCATCTCAATGCTTCTAGAAGCCTGAAAACATTCACAGGGTACTGTATTCTGCAGTTAATAGAAATACTACATCTTCTAATTGGGTAGTCTGATTATGGAGTGAATTACTAAATTTTATGAAGAACTAGGAAACAGTAAAAGAGCAATGGTAAAATGGTAAAAAATGGTAAAAATAAGACTTTTGTTCTTTCTTCTGTAATGTTTTTTTATGACTGTGCACGTTCAATTAGTAGTTAAAAAGCCCAAAAATATCATTTTGACAAAATTACATTTGTGAAATGAGAAAAATTCTAACTTTTCTGATCTTGATCCATGTCATAGTACAATGATACAGAGGAAAGACAGTTGGAATCAACTATTTAACTAGACAGACAATAGCTTCTAACCATCATTTCTGGGTATCACACTTTTATTATTCAGTCCAAAAAGTAAATTAAATGCTGAAGCTGTTCCTTCTGAATCATTCAATCCTGACCTGGAAAACAAAAGGAAAGTGTCATATAACTAGCAGAGGTGCCTCCTGTGCTGTAGTATTTTTTCCAAATCCTTTTCAGAACCTCGAAGAATGCATTTGATCTAGACAAAACCTCTGTGTTAGAAAGGCATATTTTCTTTGCACAAATTAGTTGCCAGGAGACAACTGGACTTGTTTTATTAATTCTCCCCTCAAAGCAAGTTGTATGAATGTGATGAGGGAAAATTGACATAAAAGTCATGTAACTATCTCTAGAAGAGAGGAAGGCTATTACAAAGGACTTGGTTCGTAGAAGACAGCTTTCTTAGGACTTTTACCTAGCTTCAAGAAAATTTGGAACAGATTTTGTGGTGACAAAAAGAACCGAAGAACAGCTTTACCAGGCCACCTAGCTTAGGATTCTATCTCCAGCGGTGGTATGAGTATGGTGAACATCTAGTAGTGCTCCCTGCAGATGTTTTCCCATTCTCCACTATTCAGCTCAGGCATTTCCTCAACCAGAACTGTTGCCTTTGTATTTAATAAAGCTGGTATAGCTATAGCCCATGAACTTGTCCAGCCTCCCCTTGAGCCTGTGGGCTCTCCTACAGCTCACAGTGTCCTAATTACAGTATGGCACTGGGAATGCTTACATCCTCTCTTGCTTGCCTGGGAGGGACTCTGGAGAAGAGGGAGAGGAAACAGTCTCATGTTGACTGTCCCATGAGGAAAAGATAACCCTCTTTCAGAAGAGCTGTTTGCTGTGTTTGATATTACACATTCCAGGGTGAAGATGAAGGCTATTTAATGGTGAAAAGCTTTTTCTGTCTACCTTCTCTCACAGCAGTGATACCATGCTTTGGCAAGTAGGGCCTGTGGGGGCAGGTAGTCTGTTTCTATAGCGACTGGGGATATCTTTGTCATGGAAAGATCAAACCACAAGCTTATCCTTGTGACGTCTGTGCTGGGAAACACACCAGGAAAAGAACTATCTACAGCCCTGGCTGTCCTGGGGGCCAGGTGGACTGGGCTCCAGGATCAATGGAAGGTCTGTCGTGGAAAGGAACTGCTCTCTGTCCACATGGGACGGGTTCACCTTGGCTGACGGGCAAACACCCACCCTGGTGCTCGGGCCTCTTCTCACAGGGGCCACCCCTGCTGAGAACACCTGGCACAGACACCCAAAACCCCACCTCAGAGGGCCATGCAGGCTGCCGGAGTCCCCATGCCCTCTGAAACCCCTGAAGCTGCACATCGCACTGCCCTGTGCCTGGAGACAAAGACAACTAATCACGTCGTTCAGCTAATCAGGGCTGGCTTCCTTCTTTGTAAATAGGACCGTGCCTCAGGAAATTCTAGGAGGATTCTGCACCTGTCTGTGTTTGTTTCCCTTTCTGAATAAAGTTAAAACCCTGTCAGGGGCCTTCCAGTTCTGTGTACTTCTGATTTCACAATTCAACTTAATCGTAAATGTACTTGTTAAAACATGCCTGTTTTGGGAGCTGTTCCAGACAGAATATTAGCTCTGTCTGGAAAAGTGTGAGCCTTTAGGACTTCTACCAGAGTTCACTGAATTTATCAGAAGTACTGACTTCTGTGTGTTCTAGCTCATTTCTCTACCAGTTTTAAAAAATATAAAGATGAAGGGGATGATGAGTAAGAGTATCAGTTAGAAAAGTAAAGGCTTTTGTTGTATAGGTATATATAAAAATAAATTTCATGGAAAAAAATCTGGAACTTAAAAAAAAACCTATGGCAAAACTTGAAAAAAATCAATTTAACTCTGAAGAATCAAGATTAAAACCAGAGAAACCCCCAAACTAAACACAAAAGTCCTTAAGAAATAAGGTATTTCATCACAAAATTCAGCAATAATCATTTGTTGGAAGGGATAGCTGAGATGAAGCTAGAATCTGAACCTCCTGAGATGTGTCCTGGTCTGTTGGTTTCTCTGCCTGTAAAACTACTCATTTCACAAATCATATAGAAACCCAGCAATGACTTATAATGACACAGAATTATAATAGAAATAGTCCAAGAATAGTATTTTTATGTAGGCAATGAAGGAAGACAGGTTATTTCATCTGCAAGGGAAAACTCAATGAAGTAATTAGCTCCACCTTTCTTTCTCTGTGACTAATAAATTATATGCAAATCTAAATAAGTCGAATTATTAGGCAGTGCCCAGGCATTAAAGAGTTCTGTCCTTATTTCAGCATAAACTGAGGTCAAACAGGAGAAGCAATAGAGGCTGAAAACAAGGAATGACCTTGGAAAGCTAATTCCCAAGATAATCAGAGACACAGGAAGAAGTCTGAATGTTGGATACTGGTCATCGCTGACAAAAAAGTTAGCAGTAGTGGTGAGGACTTTTGGGGCAAATACGGTGACAATCTTACCCTTACACTGAACAAGAGGATGAGACAACACACACAAGGTGGGCAGAGGACTTGCTTTCCTGAAGTCAGTGTTTCAGTCTTGCATTCTGTGGTGGGCAGACCTGGATTGGCTGCCAGACACCCACTTGGCTGCTCTCTCCCTCCCCCTCCTCAACAGGATGAGGGAAGAAAATAAAATGGAGAATCTTGTGGGTCAAGATAGAGACAGTGATACCATTTGGCAGTTCCCATTTATGGGAGATTCATTTATTGCCAATTAAAATAGGTTGGGTAGTAAGAAACCAAAACAAAATTAAAACAATGTCTTCAGTCTGCACAAGTGCCAAAAAATCCCACAGTGTCTACTATCTTCAGTAAAAAACCCTGATCTTCAGTTTGCTAATAAAGGTTCTGTTCTCGGGTTAGTCCATTACCTATCACAAAGTAATGCAAAATCAAGGAGAAAAGAACAGCTTCTTCAGAACTCAGATTTCTAAAGGCTTAAAAATTTTTTAAGTACAAAGGGGTGGGGCAAGGAAAAAAAAATGGGATCTTGCCAAGGGGTGGTTCCTTAAGCAAGTAGTCTCTCCTTGCCAGAATGTGAGCCAGTGTCTTTCTTAATCTTCCCACTTGTGTAGGTGGAAAGGAGACTTAGGGCAGTGACTGAGCCCAAGAGCAAATCAGCTGCTATTAATGTCCCACAAATGATGTGACTTCCTTCTCTCCAGCACAACTTTTTGTGTACCTCCTGTGGGAACACAGGTTCCCTGCTCCAGATTACCTGGATTTCTATATAAACCCTGCAGCTGGTATGTTGTTGAATTATTATAGTTGAGCTTCGCTTTCGACTGTATTTTGTGTCATTCATTATTGCTATAATAGAAGATAGTTTACTGAATGATTGTATATTTTTTGCTTTGCAAAGAGCAGTTAAGTGTCCTTTGGAAGACTGAGAAACCCATTCTTAGTCTCTCTTAATATTTCTTTAACTAGCTGTGTAAAAGTAACATAAAATGAATGGTGTAGAGTCACCACGACATCACATGCAACTAACTTTAGTTAATGAAAACTGCAAAAATAGTGTTTGTAATGTAAAAAAAAAACAAAAACTCTAACAAATGCTTTCATAAAAGTAATTTAGGAAGATGGATAAGTTAAGGACTTTCTGATGTAATGTTTGAATTACAATTTTGTGTATCCTATTTGAGTAAATATGGATGCATATGGATAGCAGCATGATCAATTTAGTTAACATTTATCTTTCACTGAAGTGTACTGGCATGGTTTAAGATATTGGTGTTCCTACCTACCCTGTCTTTCATTCATGTATATCTGTGCCTCAGCTGCCTGTTAAGCTCACACTGCTCTGCTCTCTCTTTCCACCAAAGATGTAATATATCAGATTTTGCACTAGAGGGGCAGAGATGCAGGTTCTCGTCTGGGTCTGCCATTCCTGCTGCTGAATAATAGAATCCTGGCAGAGGAGCAAAGCAGATAGCTGCAAACACTGATGTCTTAACATATTAAAGCAATACTGGGGAAAGATTTTTACTATAGTTGTCAAAAGGGGGCAAAAAAGGATACGAGTAGCCAAGTGCCTTGACAGGATCAACATTACTAATAGCCTGAGAGGCAGGACCAGCTCCAGTTCAGGAAATGTGTTTTCTATCTCTGCATGCCTCAACACTCTTCAGCTAATAACCTGTGTCAGGACAAGTTCAGGAGTGCGCTTTTTAACATCCTGCTATGAAGACCCCTAAAGGCTGTCTATGGCAGAAGATAGCTAGAGACCATCAAGATACAGCTGTGGGCACCTTCTCTCATTGTGTGTCTTCGGACTGCACCTGAACAGGGATGTCCCAGGCTCCCAACAAGTCTCAACCCTTCTCTTTAGTGAAAAAGAGGAAAAATAAATGTGGAAGAGGAAGGTCAGAACAGATCATCATCTTTTCCTAAACAGTGAGAATCCTTGCCCTTCTGAGTGGTTTCCAGAGTCCTTGCCTGAAAAAGAAAGGCTGGAAACAAGGGACGCAGCCACTTCCAGAGGAGGTGTGCACACCTGTGTGATGCTGCGCTGTCTTGGAACATTGTTCAAGTCTTCAGCTTTCTCTCCCAGAGCCACTCGTTGGGGCTGTCTACAAACTAAGACAGGAGTCACTGCTTTGGCTGCCCTCCAGAAGTTCTGAGGTAGCTGAAAGGGAGTGTAAGGAGGGTACCATGCAGGTATATCACATTTATCTTATCACCTACATGAAGCATTGGAATTGGACCCCAGAGTGCTTGAAACAGAAAGTTGACCTCTGAGTAAAAAAATCTGGTCTGAGGTTACATCTATCTTTTTATAACTAATTAGTATTACAATACCAAAATAGACAGTGTGCTTTTGCTTGTAGAGCTTTCATGGGTATGTACTTATACTGCAAGAGCAGAGCGGCTCCATCAGTTTTCATTGATTTAGATTGTCACAGTTTTTGCCAGTGTACTGATCAGGTTTGACATCAGAATTTACACCTTAATGGCTTACTGCTACCAATTTCTATGGTCTAACAGTGATTAATAGATACCTAAATGGAGATAAATTAGTATGGTGGAGGCTTTGTCCGGGTTTGGTTTTTTTTTTCCCTTAAATAGCACAAAAATTCTTTACTGGATATATCAGGGAATTTATAGTTTGCTCATGTTTTGACATAATTTGAACCCATTTCTGCTATAATTGCTTTTATAGCACTCTGAAGTTCAAGGGGGCAGAAAGAGTTTATTGGGTTAAGCATACTTCTGGCAATGGGTAAATGAGCCAAAGATTAATGATGACTTTTCTGAATTGTAATATCTGAAACTCTCCTCCCTATAAAACTGTCTTAAGAAAGACATAGATTTTTGCCTAATTACTTACCATCTTATGTTTGCTACGAAACCCTTAGTTAGCACTTGATCTAGTTACTTCTACCACCTTTCTTTATGAGACATCTGAGGGCCTCCTTCAGTAGGATCGTTGTTTTCATCTGGAATAGCTGGTGGTTTCTATTCAAAGATTCAGTAATATTGCATGTTACTCTTTAAGTAAATCTACCCCTTGATAATCAGGAGTGTATGCATCTGCTGTAAATCCAGGGCCGGATTCAGCTGTTCTGCAATGGGACTCTTGTTCCAGAAGCTGTTTATGTTATATTTGGTAATTACATGGTGATCAAAATTACAGTTTGCGTGCTTCTCTGATAGTGTAACATATAGGGCCTCCTGTCTCAAAGTGTCAGCACTCTTCAACTGCAGTAGAATCTGCGCTCCAGCACGTTGCACCCTAAAGGACACTTGCCACAGAGGAGATAATGTCTGCCATTAGTGTTCTAAGTGAAATAATTTCATTACTGTTATTACATATTATTTTAGTGTATTTGGGAGGAGGATGATCTTCCCCTTTAAACACTAAGGCCAATGTTAAACAATTTCCTATTGGATACTTCTTTAAAGGAACCTTGTATCTTCACTCTGCTGGTGGTGCTGTGGTGGTAGTCATTTCATACCATATACTAATACAAGCTTTTGATACAGAAAGGGTCTCCAAATCAAGATGAATTAATGTAAATCAGTTCATGTGTATGTAAAAACTGCAGCTTTTTGTCAGAATATAGCCTCTTTTTTTCTGGTGTACCACAGCATGTTGTCATATGTATAAGCATGTATAAGCTACAGCTTGTATCTGAGGTGACACTGGTCATGTAAGCCCGATGGTTCGTCCAAGACCACAAAATTAGCAGTTCTCCCCTCAAACCTGAGGGGTTAATGCGAAGATTATACAGATTTACATCTTCCTCCTCTGCAGTGTGGTGCTCCTGCCATGTCTTCTCCAAACAGACAAAGTATTATCATGCTCCCTAACAGGCAAAAGTGGTTTAGCAGTTGAATATTGCGCCTTCTTGAGCTTCATTGTTTTTGTTCATGGGGCTATGCCATTCATCTGGACACCTGGCTATCTGGCTCTAAGCTTTGTCTGAGCTGAAACTTACATTGTTTCTCCATTTCGCAATGTTTACAATGAACCCTCTTCTCCAATATGCAGCAGAAGTGAGGGTTGACCTGATCTGGTTTGGAAATATGGTGAAATGTGAAACTTGAGATCCGTTCTGCCCACACAAGGCAACACCTTTTAGCTGGTTCTTCCTGTTAAGTGACCTGATTGCTTAGAGCTGAGCTCTGTGCTTAAAAGCATTTGGCAAGTGCAGTGCACACCTGAGAGCAGCACACAGCCCACTTACAGCCCTTTGCTAAAGGAAGCTGCTTATTTGTTTAAAAAATAGAGGCTATTGCTTAACTAGGGATATTTCAGTCACTTCCATAGTAACAGGCTCTGAGAGACAAAGCAGGTCTTCACCAGAACACACAGCAGCTTGAAAACAAAATAGAGAAAATTTTACATAGCAACAATATGAAGTTTCCATTAACTTTTAAATTTTACCTGTTACTTAGCTGATGATTTAATCAGGCTATTCTGCTAACTAGTTATGAGCAAATTGGCATTGATTTCTTTCAGTTGTCAGGCATCCCTTGTTTTTGTAATGACTGGGGATGTGCCAGCACAGTGTGATGCCCCCTTCCCTCCTCTGCCCACACAATCCAGCAGGTGCCTTGCAATTATAACTGTATTTAAGTGGCAGCAACATTTGGAAATTATGGCCTCATTCAGTGGTACTGGAATTTTTCTGTCTATTCCCAGAAGTCAAAGTAATCTGTAGCAAGTTACATCCTTGTTTATAATTGAATATGAAAGAGTATGAAAGTCTTTGGAAGTGATGAAACATGGTTGGTGCAGTCTTTTTGTTGTCCTCTCCTCCAAATATTTTATCTGGTGCTTGAGAAGCAGAGCAAGCCTTGATTGATCTTCACAAAATTATAGTTCTGTCTGCTTTTGCTCATGGGAGTTTGTGTCCAGTATTCCTAAAAAGCATCTGGGAAGGACAAGTGTCCTGATATTCAAATCACAGGCAAATACTGGCATTTTATCCTCTTATTTTGTCATTGCATCCTATTTTGCGTAACGATTGCATCAAGATGGTAAGAATATAAAATAAAGTACCAAATTCATAAGCTCCTGTTGTTCATGCTTTCAGACGATGTCGGATATTTTTCACACAGTTAATTTTGAGAGCTAAAAAGAAATCCCGTTTTAGAGCAGAAACCCCACAATACAGTTGTAGTCTTATTAAGAACTATTTAGCCATAAGGTAGCTGCATAAAATCCAGGATTCTGGAGTGAAAACAAGGTGGTTTTGAAAACTACTCCCTTAATTGTATTCTTTCAGTTAAATATGTAGGCTACTTTACAGAAATCTTTGGCAAACCAAAAGCTGCTATAGAAGCCACTGGCTCAGCAAAGAACAGGAAATGTTCTATCCATCTATACATCTCTACGTTTATGCATCTATATATCTCACAGAATCACAGACTGTGACTCAGTGGGTCATCTAGTCCAACCTCCCTGCTCAGGCAGGGCCATCCCAGAGCACCTCGCACAGGATTGTGTCCAGACACTTCTTGAATATCTCCGGTGAGGGAGACTCCACAGCCTCTCTGGGCAACCTGTTCCAGTGCTTGGTCACCAGCACAGTAAAGGAGTTCTTCCTCATATTCAGGTGGAACTTTAACCCACACACCTTGTTGCTGCTTAGGCACAGAAACACCATCTCTGCTTTGCCATTGCTGCATCCAGACTCTCACAGAGCCACAGCAAAAGCTGCAGGAGTCATCATCACTTGTAAGGAGTCTTATCACCATGTAGTATGTCCTCTGACCTTGCTTCCACCTACCACTCCCATGAACTTCCCTGAATAGCTGCTCTACTGTCTCATTAACTTCGGTGTTAGGAACAATTTTAATAATTCCACATATTCAGAACATTCCATTTTCTTCAATTCTTTCGCTGTGGTTTTCCTTGGCAGTGAGAAAATCAGATCCTTAGACATCTAATAAGTATTGTTTCCTTATAAAATTTCCTGAGGTGAAACATTCTAACTTTTTAATTGTATACAAACTGAAAAAAGTTAGGAGAAGCTCTGTAAACAGTCCTGTATTCAAAAGATTTTTTTGAAAGTTCAAAGTGGAAAAGGTCAGACACATTTAATCCCTCACTCTTCCTGCAGGAGAAGTTCATTCTTCTCCTTCACCCTTTAAACAAATAATCCCTCAAGCCCAGTAAACATTAGAATCTCAGAACCACAATACTAATTGTTATGTTTCATTATTTGAAGAATGAATGAAAGTTATTAGGGCATTTTTGTACCTGGATTAGAGACAAATGACACAGAACGTTCAATTTTTTGATCTTTTCAACAAGTCAGTGAAGCAGACTCCTTTGAAAAGCCAGTGTTGAAAACATTTCCCTTTCTCCTGAGGTAATACTCTGCCTGACTGTGACAAAATTCTCACTGTGGTGAAATGAATTGTGAGGATTCTGTCCTGTTAAGCAGGAAAAGGAACCATTTTAATTAAAATTTTTCTGTAGTTTATCCTGCCAGCAAGTCCACCGAAGAGCAGAGAAAAAGTAAAAGAAGAGAGAGACAGAACTGACAGAACATACTAAAAGTGAGATGAAAAAAGGAAACACTGGGAAACTTCATTCTTCCTGTGAAGAAGTTGCTTCTGATACTGCAAACAAGGCTCAGCTCCACTGTCCAGAGGCAGGAAAGCTGAATATATGTAATAATTACAGCTGGATGAATACCATGAATAGTCATTCACATTCTAAATGGATTTGCTTTGATTGTATTTATGTCATCTTTTTTGTTTGGTTTTGGTGGATATTCTAGTGAGCTTGTGGTAAACAGTGGATTAATGCAAACTCCTTGGATATACATATGAGCTTTAACAATATAGTACTAATAATTCAGAATCTTTAGCAAATGAGATATAAAGAGATATACTTCCCCTCCCCAGCATTCCCCCCCCTCCCAAAAATTCCTTCTTCTTTCTTTCCTTTAGGATGTGACAAGACACACAGAAACATATATTAGTGACGATTACTGAGAAGTTTTAACAAAGAAGTCTTTCTTGTTATGTACTAACAGTGTGCTGTGTAGCCCCTAAATAATCCTAGCAAATCCTCCCTAAGTGATAAATGTTTTATACTTATAAAGGTTTGAAATCTTACCAAATTTAGAATTCTACTGACCTTTGCAACAGCAGAGCTTATGAGAAAGTATTAGTATTAAAAATAGTTGCTCTTGCTGCTTTGTTGTAAGTTTGAATGTGGCACACACTTATGTTACAAATACTGCATGTCCTTTCTATAAAATATAGTTCTACTGCAATGTATTAATAGACTGTTTTCTGCTGTTTTCTGTAAGAAACTTTTGTCGAATCATGCTACAGCAAACAGTGGAAAACCACTGCAAAAAGAAACCTTGCCAAAAAATAATGTAAATGCATAATTGGTTAGAATTAAGTGAATTTGTAGGAAATTAGGGAATACTGTAACTTTTGAAACTCAGAATAGCGCAATGAGTGTTTTGTGGGTTATACTCAGTTCTGTGGGTTATGCTATAACTCACCCCACTGCCTGAATTTGACATAGTCACTGTTTGCAACACATCAGTCACTAGCTGTAAACCACATGTGTTCAGCTATTGAGATTAGTCAGCATTAAATTGCATTTCGTAACGAGTTTCCTCAGTAATTATTGTATTTATAGTCCCATTGCTTTCAGTATTGATAACAGAGGGCATGGACTTAACAAGAATGTTGTTTTACAGCTTAGTCTATTTTTATTGCGAATTTTAATTGGGTTAGGTTGTTTGTTTGTTTGTTTGTTTGTTTGTTTAAAGAGATGGGCCTTAATTGCAATGGCCCTTTCCACAATCCCCGACTTCCTCCACAGGTCTGCATGTGCCTCTCTCAAAGTTTGATGATGCCATTCAGACTCAGGGGACACTAGCAGCCCTTTTGCAGTCTGTTTGCAGGCAACAGGGCTGATGCATGTCACCTCAGTCTTGGAGAAAGAAGGCAGCCAGGACGCAAAGCAGACTGCTGAGGTGACCGAAATGTGGCAGTAACAGCACAGCCCTGGTGAAGCTGCCAGGTCTTTCTGTGCAAGTGCCTGAGTCTGCTGAATTTGCTGAGTCACCTGTCAGAGAGAAGACAGGTGAGGAAGATATTAACAGAATTAATGGCTTTTAACAAGGCTGTGGACAGCACAGTTCCCTTTGCCTCCAAGGCTGAGCAGCAGGGCCTAACTAATCTTACCCCAAGTTCTGGCCACCACAAAGCAGGTTGGTCCACACAATTGAGAAATTTTGAGCCAGGCAGATTTAACACTTGATTTGTTGCTCCAGTTGTATTCATGCGGATCACTTAAATAGAAACTTAATTGGCTGCAGCCGTCTGGAAAGAAGGCAAGGTAGGGGAACTTGCTTTTGAGGGAGTGTGCTGAGGGACTGGGCAGGTCCAAGAGCTGTCAGGGAGGGGTAGCAAAAGAGCAGGGCACAAAGCTGGGAAGCCGTGGCTCAGAGATGGGAATTGTTGCAAGGAGCAGAGAGCAGCTGGCCAGCCCTGACAGGGACAGAGGGAAAACTGTCCACATCAGGGACGGCTGTTCAGAGTTTGCTCTGGTCAGGAAGCCACAAAACTAGCTAAACCAACATCAGAAAAAGGGACTGTTTTGGAGATGGAGAGGTCTGTATAAAAAGCTAATATTTATTTATTTAATTTTCTTAAGATATTAAGTAGTTGTTTTTTTCTATATAAAATTTTGCTCACTCACTTTATATGATAATAAAGGGTATTTGTTTTAGGATTTGCCTGTTTGTTTTTTAAAGCTTTCAAGACACTCCGTTGCCTTTGAGGAGACCTATAAGAAAGTGGTTTACAGAGGATACTTGAACACTATGGAAAGCTTACAGCCTCATCACCCAGCTGTGATCAGCTATTCCCTGGCCTCACCAATACTAACTTGAGCCTGGTTGAAAACCAAATTGTTGTAATACAGATTATTTCTCTCCTTGGTTGCTCTGCAACCAGCAACAGCAGGTTTCCTGTTGTTAGATCACCCTGACACTTTGCAAAGGAATGTGGAGGCATTGAACCTTGTGCCAGAGGAATCTGCAGATTGCTTGAGTAGCCAGAAGAGTTTTCAGAATATGACAGAAATCCTCATTAACCTCCCATTGTCATTGTTCAGAATACTTGGGGAAAGTGGTGTTTATCTGCATAGCCACACAACATATTTATCTTTCAAGAGACATAAAGACCACTCAGCATACTTGGCTACAGTGAGTTAGCAGCACTATCTGCACAGAGCTAGTGCACAAGGACCCCAGGTGAAATGGGAGCCCATTGATAGGTGCTGTTAACACACATGGCAGAAGTCTCTGTTCCAAACTGTCTTGACCTGAGCAGCCAGAAGAGACCAGTCTGGTTTTGAAGGTCAAGCTACCAGCCCTGCTCTGGACCAGGGCTGCAGAGCAGGCCTCTGCTCCCCACTGGCAGCTCTCGGCAGGCCGGATGGATGTGCCTGCTCGCAAATGACTGCTGTTAACCAGCAGCTGCCTCTTCTCAGGGAAAAGCAACAAGCCCAGTGATGTCCCATAGGAAAAGCTGATGTTTGGGATGAGCCATCATCGAGTTGGGCCCATCTTATTAGTGGAGACAAAAAAAGGAAGTTGTATTGCCCTCATCAGCGGTTAAAACAGAGAAAGCCCAAACAGTTGGTTCTGTGTCAATCTGGCCTTGAGTACCACAGCTGGGAATGTCATTTGTTTTCAAGAAGTATTTCCTTTGTATTGATAAATAATTGTATTCTAGAGAGATCTTAAACTGCTGAATCAGGTAGAAAACAACAATTTTCATAGCATAAGGTCAGTTGACTAGGAGTGCTGTGGGTGGTTTTTTTCCATGAAAGTTACTATGTTACACATCAGGAAAGGAAAGGAAAGGATAATTTTGTTGAAATTATGACAATTTGTTTAAAGCGTATGCAAGAGTTACCAAGAAGCTAATTTGAGCTACTGCTGTTCAGTTTCCTCTGTTAAGAATCCAGCCCTTGGGAGCCCAGTGCTGCTGCACTGTGCTGCCCATCAGTACACAAAAATACCTTTTCCCCTGAACTATATTTTTCTGCCTTCTTCATACGTAAAATTATAATCACTCAGGATATGTTTTAGAAAAAAATGACCCTGTTCTGAAAAAGTCAGAACAAAATACAAATTTTTTGTATTATATTTAGTTATTGTTCCACTATGGTTGGATGAATTTCATTTTATTTTTGGGGGGAGAGGGCTGGTGGGGAAGAGAGCATACACTGGGATTTAATTTGGAAGAAGATAGGAAGTTTGCCAGGATATCTGAAGCTCCTTCCTACCATTTGAACCTGTAAATCTTTTACAGAGCTATATGTATGTAAATTGGCTGATCGTTAATCTTTGCAAAGATTAAGAATAAAGGTAGTGACCTGAAGCCAGGTTAGAGGAGACAGTGATTGATGTCTCTCCATAACTATTTTCAGTAAGGAATTCCAGATTGTCATACTTTACATATTTGTGGTGTTGTAGCTCTCTCCTCTTTGCCTTTCATATTTTCTTGGGAATTGGAAATATACAACTAATGAAGCCTTTCATATAATTGAAAAGAAACACTGTTGATTTGTAAGACATAAAAGATGTTTCAGTTTTTTGACCCATAAAGTATGCTTTTGCCACTTTTTTCCTGATTTATACCCACTGGATCTGATGATTTGACCTCTCAGATAAAGCAGATCCTTCAGGCAAGTGGGTCAGTAGAGCTGGCAAAGGCCGTGTGTTTCCAGGTCACAGGAGCTGTTAATATACAAACTTACCTTTGTTTTTAGTCAGAATAAAACTAGATTAAAAGCTAAATAATCTTGGATGATACAAATTCAGGAGAGGGGAAACTCATATTTCTAAGGCATGGATTGTTTCCAGAATTGAATTGTTCATTTGGTATTGGCTTTCGCAGCAGCTGCTGGGAATGTAGCCTGGCCACCTGGACAAGTTTTTTTTTGTTTCAAGTGGCATTGCTGTCACTGATATGACACGATCTATGGTCATTTATTCCTGCTTCATGTTTGCCACACAAGGCTAATGGCTGGTATGTCAATCCATCTCCTACATTTTTGTTGAAATCACTTGTTGAAGAGGCCAGCACTGATGTAAACTTGCAGGAGCCCATGAACCCTGGAGGCTGAGGGCTCAGCCTCGTGTGACTCAGCTGTCTGACTTGGAACCAGGGAGCTCCAGGGAGGCTCAGAATTACATCTAATAACAAAGTAATAGCACTTTCATGCATTTTTTTATATACCCTTTTAAGTTCAATTAAGAATTCTGATTCTTTTCACAAAAATGACATGGCCATACAATATTAATTTAGAGCTTCCTTTGAACATGAAATAAGTAATTATTTCAGAATAAGGGAGAAGTGGATGGGTGCTAGTCAAACCTTATGATTAGTGCTCCCTGATTTTTCATGCTGTTAGATTTTAATACTGAATCAAATTCAAATGAAGCAAATTAGAAGAGCCCTAAAATATGGCTCAGTGCAACTTTGGACCTGATCTCTGAGCTTGGTCTATTTTAAAAGAAAATATTAATGGTTAAGAAATTACTGATTAATATTTTTCTCTTCTGTATTACTTTAATAAACACGGGAATCAAAGTGGGATTTATAGTGTGATTTCACATCTGAATTTTAGTCTTTATTCACTGGAATATGTTTTCATTGAAATATATGTTTTCATTTATTGTTGATTAAATGACTGATGCCAATATGCTCTCTTGTTAGGAGACTGATCTTGCATCCCACAAGAAATCAAGTTTCTGCAAGAAAAAAGCATTCACAGCATGGCATATAAGTCTCGCTGCCTAAATCGTGAGACATTAAGGGGATTGCTCCCCAATTCAATGAAATCTCCTTATCTAAATTAAGAAAGATGCATGTTAATGCATGCACATTAATTCTGTTGAAATGAGAGAATTTGCATTTGGTAAGTTTTCGTCTCATAACCATTAACCTTCTCAAAAATAATAACTTTTCAGGTGATTTTTTCCCCTGCCTCTCCATTACTCCCTCAGAGAATTCCTGTGATAATAAAAGAAGTAATCCATAAAAATATATGCTTATCAAGCAGCATTTACTCTTCAAAACCAAGCTGCCTTTCTTTAACATGACAGAGGAGGCCTCTGGGCATGGGCAGTGTAAGCAGTGGGATGATGTGGATGTGCACGGTCTCCTGGCAGCAGAGGAGACACTCGGCCAGCCCCAGTCTGGAGAGGCTTTGCTTGGTCTTGACAGAGTGAGGAAAAAGAGGAGTAAGTTCAGCTCACTCCAAGGCTTCACAAGTCAATTTATTGCAAGCTGAGTTTGTTTGCAGCAGCAAGGGGCAATGGGAGTACTTCTGTGGTTTGTTTTGATGGTAGACATCACAGAATTTCTTTCTGAAAAAGTCCAGATTACAAAGAATCCCTGAGTAAATACATTTGTGCCTTTATTGTCCAAAATTAGTGTTAAAATAGGAAGTAATGTTATGAATAAGATAAGCCCAGCTTTGATCTGGCTATGAAATATTCTCAGGACCTTATAGACATAAATGACTGAAACTATTTTATTGTTGAGGATAGACTGATCACTGAAACTTCCAAGAGAGACAAAGAATGATGGAAAATTTAAGAAAGGAACAAGGAAAACAGAACTGAAGGTTGGTTGAATGCATTACTGTCAATGTGAAAACTGTGGATGAGGTCATCTAGCAGTTTGTTAAACTTTATAAAGACAAAGAGTACATAAGAAGACTGACAGAAAATATTTTCCCCTAAACTCAAAAGTATTAGGAAGTCAAACATTTACACATTATAAGATGCATTTATTCATGTGTTTTTACATGTGGACTTTTATGAAAAATAGATGCTATTTGGAAGAACAAAGTATTAATGTGAGGTTTTGGGTAAAGGAGGGAGAAGAGTTAATAAAGAATTCTAGAAATCTCCAGAAGATCAAATAAAATTATGCAGAAATTTGATTAAGAAAATATCACCTGGGGAAAAATGTGAGAACTTATGGTGTATATTAATAAAATGGAAATAAAAATGTCTGTTACTGAAAGGAAGGAAATGGTTAAAATCATTAGTAATTAAAAAAAAGAAGAAAAAAGTAAGATTAAGCCTAGGAATGATGAGTTTGGAATAATTACGCCACTGAGAAATTTCATATAGTTACATCTATCAATTAAAAGTTCCTACATAACTTTGACAAACTACCTTTATTCAATTTGTGTTTCACCAGAATAAATGTATCCAAGGAAGTGAATTTGAACTTTGCTCTAAGTCAAACATAATAGTTAATGGTTTTGGCTGATTAACATCTTTCCTCAACAATAACACAACTGATCAAACACCATAGATAAAAGCCAGCATGGTTGATGACATTAGCATTTCATCAACACACAGACAGCATCGATTACAAGGAGTATAATTCTACTACTCCCAATTATCTGTCAACTCCTGGAATAATTAAATAGGAAGAAGCTAGCAAACAAATGGTGAAAGGATTTAAATATTTTTCCTTCTCATGTTGTGTCTCAACAGACATCGTTATGTTACTCCTGACTCAGATTTTATTTTATAAAAGTCCACATAAAAGATTTTGCTGCCATGAAGGGAAATCCCCTGCAAACAAAGACACCTTTTATAATGCCACTGTAGGCAGAATTTTTTCCTGCTATTATTGCATTCTCTGTAAAAGCAAACACAGAATAGTTTGGTTTGGAATGGACCTTAAATAACATCAAGTCCATCTCCTGCTGTCAGCAGGGAAATCTTTCTCTAGACCAGGTTGTTCAAAGCCCATCCAATCTGGCCTTGAAAGTATAGACTTTCAAAAATTAAAACCCCGATCTGGGATTTATATTGTGCAACTATTTTTAAAACAAAATTCCTCCTCCAAAATGATAAAAATCAAAAGTATAATATGGTGTTTTATCAGAGAACATCTAGGGCTTTTTTGCATCTCAGATTGTTTTCTGACAATTGTGGACTATTTTCAGATACACATTTTTAAATTCATTACCGAGCCTGTGTTTAGTAAGTTTGAGGAATATTATTGGCACTTCATGAAATGAAGTCTTAAAAATCTATGTTAACTCTACCCCAATCTCTACCCTTTTATGAGCAATGTGCACATTTCAGTAGGAAGAGGTCTGAAAATTCTGTGCTAGTAGAGAATTAGACCATGCTGCAAGACAAACAGTTCCTCCCATGTGCACATGGACTCTCCCAGGCTGTGAGAGTGTCTCTTCTGGTAGGAAGGCTTGTCCATGCAGATCCACTGCAGGTTAAAGCTTTTGGTGCACACAGCAGCCTTGGCTTCACACAGCATTAACTACATGTCATTCAAGAAGAACAAACACAGAGCCATATTTTAAGGAGGCAAAAAAATTGTTAAATGACAAATTAGGCCTATAAATGCTTCAAAGTCTGTGTTCTGATTTTGTAGCAGGGGCACATGACAGCAGCCCAGAGGACATCTCTCTCAAAGAATAGTATTATTGCCTGTTCAGTTGATGAGCAGAATATGCAGGAAGATCAAATGCCTTTGAAGGTTTCAGGGGTTTTTCATCCCACGCTGATTATCGGCAAGGAAAGTTTGCCAGAATATGACAAGGGTCAGTTGCCAAAAGGCATGTGTCTGTTTTCCTTAAACGAAGCACATTGGACAACCATGTACAGGAGTCTGAGGCATTCTGAAGCCTTTGGAATGAGGGTGGAGCAAGACATTGGACAAACTGGAAGCATGGCAGCCCCTTCATCAAGAGCACTGTACTTACAGAGAGGTCCTGGCCAAGTAAATAACATGCTGTGGAAGCTGAGTTGCAGGCTTGCCTGACAAGTGTCAGGGTGGGTTCTGAGTATGTGGAATTCAAATCACCTGGTTAATGTCATGCTCCATCCAGGAAAAACTCTCAGCAGAACTTCTTTGCTGTAGGCACAATATCTCTTTGATTAACCTAAATTGCTTTCAGATCTGAAGTTAAACTGCTTACAGCTACTTCAAAGGTGAAGAGAAGCATATCAGGGAGCTGTTTGAGAGAAGAGGTTGATACAGAGACAGAGTTAGTGTAATGAATCTCAAGTAACTGGGACTTAAGCTTTCAAGGAGTGCTTCAAGTATAGGAGACCCCTATATAGGCTCTTTATTGTTTTAAAATCCTATTATTCCTTTGTCTTTTACATTTCTACGTGAACAGGAAGTTTACACGTAGTTTATGTCTTGGAAATACTCCTTTGTGTCACTGGCCAGTGGTTCCAGTGGGAAGTATCACAGGAATGAAGCACCCAGGATAAATGAGTGCATTGGAGAAGCTCTGTGCTGTCTAGCATTATTGAAAGAGAGTATTCTGCTTCAGAAAGCTAGAAGATTATACAACAACTTCTGAAGCACTTGAACTGATTCAAAGAAAATGGCTCTAAGTACAGGTCACCTTGAAAAATCATGACACTAATGTCTTTTAGGTACAGTGAGTTTCTAGTCAAAGTGAAAAGGAACATGATTACAATGAATAGTGAACTTTATAGTCTTTAAAATTTTCAATGTCAAGTAATTGGATTTTGTTTCTTTTCCGTTTGTTTGCTTTTATGCAGTAAGGAGTGGGGAAGTGTATTCAACATGTCAGATACTTTCCATTCAGAAACACAGGCTGAATATAGGTATAAAATGTGCTTCTTCTCTCATCACATGATGAAAATTGATTTAATCTGGTTTCTGTGAACAGCTTCTCCAAAAGGTGTCAATGATCTTTTTCAAAGAGAACTTGCTCAGCTGTTCAGTAGTGTAGAAACAGAAATGCAAGGAAGTTACAAAAATAAATGGGGTTTAGTATTTTTTTTACTGCTGCTGTTTAGCACGTCAGGCCAAGAACATAGGAATAAAACACACCAATTATTTCAGAGGTCTCCATCTTCAATCTGCAGATAAATATCACATATTGTTCAGAATTTCATGCTATTGAAATTCCAAAAAGGTACTTTTGTTTTGATTGTTTACCTCCTTTTCCATACGAATCTCATTGTCCCTGGTAGCATTCTGCTAAGCTTAGAAGAGACTGTTCCTTAGGAGATACTTTAAAGAAAGAAAACCAATGGAAGAAAGAAAAAACACAGTTTAAAATACAATTACATTTTCATAAAGATTTACTAACCTTGTTTTTAGAGCATTTAGAGTTGTTGGAGTGGTTGTCTGTTATCATCTTGGATATGTACTTAGAAATTGGAAAACTTCAGGGTGGGACACATGTGACCACACATCCAATTCTACCACTCCACTCAGTGCAGTTCTGCTTTCACTTCTGTAATAAGAAAAAGGGAGGGAGAAGGAGAGTTTAATTGTCTCTATGTATTTTATGATGATGTTAATAGACTTTTCAGTTCCAAAAACTTTTATGTTTTTGAAGAAAAATAATGAGCAGCAACAATGGGAAATTGCGAGGCAAAATTTCCTGTGCCTGTTAAAAGCCTTGCAGAATATGCAAGATCTCGAGGAATTAGTGGTTGTGACTTAATTTCCATGCTTTCTATTTAGTGAAAATTTATTCTCAATAGCATTTTTCTAAAGATGGAGATCAGTATTGGGTTCGTACTAAAGATATTTTATTTTTCTCTGGCAATAACGAACCCCCTTGATCCCAGCCACAGGCAAGTTAACACACAAATAAAGTTAGAAATGGTTTCCATTTTTTTTTCAATGATAAGGAGTAAAAGCTAATTATTCAACAGTAATAATTAAGTCTAAAATTCTGATAAAATCTTGTTTAATGATAGGTACATGCTATATCCATTTGTTTCAACCCTAAGACCAAAGGAAAGAAGAGTGTTTCTTTGCTCAGTGCTCCAGGTCTTTTGCAGCTGTTCTTGACTTCAGAGAGCTTCTTAAGGCTTTTTCCCCAACAAGCAGAGGATAAAACAAGTCTGTCCTACCACAGACATTTAAAAGTTAGATGCCTTGTAAAAGGCCTTTGTAGTCAGTGAAGAGAAACTGTCATTCACCTCAACCCCATAAAAGCACCTCAGCTGAGCAGGGTGGGGGTACTTACATCTATCTGTAGATTGTGAAACAAAGGTTATGGTGACCAATTTAGATATGGATGTGTGAAATCAGAAGTAAATCCCACCATAGTGCTTACTCAGGCCATTTCTGGAGCTTTCCTCTCTTTCCCCTTCATAATAGAACACAGTAACTTCAGAATTCAAGTTCTTCTTTTATAAAAAACTTCACATTTTTAGTAATGCTTCTCATTTTTGTTATCAATAAGTATAATTTTGAGAATCATTAATATAATTCTGTAGAAGCATAAATCCTTCAAGTGTCTTTGAGAAGATGCTTTTATAATATTCCTTTGCCCTGACTGTTTTTCCACCAATTTCTTCCCTTTGGGTAGTTCCTTACTCATCTTACAGTAATTGCAGTGATATATAGCATTTCTGTTACTATAATTAGTAATATATTGGTATAAAAAAACTTTCCTTCTTGATTTGAGTGCCACTCTAAAATAAATACTTATCTCATTCTATAAAGGTATCCTGCTAATCCTGCATGATCAACCTTTGACAAGGAAATATTGATTTCTTTTTTCCCCCCTTCACATTTCTATGGATCCTGCCCTGCTGCACGTTGTACTAAATTTTGCAAGCTTTGAAATTCTCAGGAAGTATTGCTTACCTGACATGTTCTTGGCTTGGTGATATTGCCATTGTGTCTGTGGTGATCAAAAGGTTTTTAGCTGCGTGTTAAGATAGAGTGGTACTATAACTTACAAGGCCACTCACAAGGTGTGGTGGGTTGACTCACTTCACCAGCGAAGCACCACCCAGCTACTCTGACTCCAGTGGGACGGGGGAGACAATAGGAAGAGCAAAGGTGAGAAAACCTGTGGGTTAAAAGCATTTAATAAGCAAAATAAAGAGGAAGGATAAAATGGAATAATTAATATAAAAGTAAACACTGACCACTTCCCACAAATAGGTCAATGCCCAGCCAGGCTGTGAGCCGTGTCTCATCCCAAAATACCTCCCCGCCTTAGTTTTAATTGCTAAACCTGATTTTATATGGCAGAAAATATCCCATTTAATCAGTTTGTGTCAGTTGCCCTTGTTGTGTCCCCTCCTAACTTCTTGCACACCTTCAGCCTACTCACTGGGAGGGCAGAATGGGAAGATCTTGATGCCTTGGAAGGACTTCTCAGCAATAATCAAAACATAGGTGTGTTATCTATGGTTTTAGTCACATTTTCAAAACATCACAGGGTCTAAACCTTCACCATACAGACTGCCATGAACAAAATCCATCCATCCCAGCTCAGTCTCTAGCCCTTAGTGCATACAATGTATGGCATGCTCAAGTCTTACACTATCCAGTACAACCTCACTAAGCACCACTCTTTTTCCTGTAGTGTGATACATATATATACAGATACGATTCCCATAGTCTATGGATCATTCCTTTAAAACATTCATAAAATGTCCATTGAGTTGTTTGATGCATGCCTTGGGCTTCATGTGTTATGCTGGTTGCTCAGGACAGGATATTGTGTTAAATTATTGGCTCACATTGGGTCATCGCTGTGTTTGTCTGTCTTCTTGCAAGGCTTGTTCTCCATTAGTTCAGGTGATTCTTAACATAGTACTTCCTATAATATGCAAATCAAATCACATTTTATTTTTCCCCAGGGTTTAATCTCCTTGGGACATACAATAGATATCCCCACTCTTCCACATTACCCATGAGTACCTAGGTCTTGGAGTAAGGTGCCCTACAGCCCTGGTTCCAGCACCCTTGACACTGCTTGGGTGTCTGCAGGGGCCTTCTGCCAGAGACTCCAGTGGAGTCAAGCTTCCTAGCCATAGCAGACAGAATATTTCTCTCATCTGGCCCTGTCTGGAGTGGCCCATGGGGGCTGCGTGATCTGTATGCTGCTTGGTTGGTGCAACAGCTTATTGCTCAGGGCTTCAGTCAAAACAGTTCTTTTGGATCACTCGGGGGAGAGAACTCACAAGCTGACTACAAGTCCTGGAATATGCATTCTACAGAACCTCATAGTGCCTAGGAAACTTTGAGTTTGTTTTTCTTTCCCTGCTAACCAGTGGGGACATGACTGCTGTCTCACTGATAGTACCTGTTGGGGTGTAAAGATGGCCCTCTTCCCATCTTATTCCCCATAATTGGATCTCTCAAATAAGTCTTTGATCTACCTTTGTTTTATTGAAAAATCAGTTCTTGGAAGAACCTAAATTTTTCCTTGCTCTTTCTCAA
Organism: Pomatostomus ruficeps; assembly: GCA_013400735.1. Classification (NCBI taxonomy): domain Eukaryota; kingdom Metazoa; phylum Chordata; class Aves; order Passeriformes; family Timaliidae; genus Pomatostomus; species Pomatostomus ruficeps. The sequence goes on from VYZT01048760.1 coordinate 167,174, forward strand.
ACACTTCTTCTACTTTGTTGTCCCACACAATTATGTTTTCGAGTGCACAAAGACTTCTTCAAGTATGAAAGAGAAATAGCAGACCTCAACCAAGCTGCAAATACAGCTATCTACACAAAACTTCTGCATAAAAGCACCATTCTCACAGGCTTTCCTGAGGTCTGAATAAATGAACTAGAAAACTCAATTCAGCAACTGAGAAAATACACAAAGGATGTCCACAGTTTACCCAAGCATTCCAAGAAGGCTAGGGATTAAGGGATCAATACTGACCCGGAGCAGCTAACACTGGATAGTATAACTAGAAATATTCTTTCTCCCTAGAAACTCTGCCTCTTTTTAAATTTTTTTCCAGTGTTGCAAATACATGCTTATTTATTTTTCAAACTGAATTTATAATTTTTTTTCCAATTCAGTAGCACCTCAAATCACATTAAAACCACTTTTGTTTTCAGATGTAGAACTGTATGTTTAAAGTTCTTGTAAACAGGATTGCATATCCTCTCTGGTTCCTGCTTCCTGCCTGTAAAGAAAGTTTTGTCCCAAATTCCATTCTTTCAGAAAGCCTTCAGCCCTCCTCCATAAACTTACTCTACTGAAAATTCATTCTCTCCCTGAGAATCTATCTGTCAATCCACTCTCAGGTTACCTGTAGAAGCTTGACTGTTCCAGAAACATCTCAGAATAAGTTTGGAAAAAACCTCCGTGTTCTGCCCTGACCATCTCTGATAGCTGACCAGGGACCTGCAGACGGGCTTGAGAATTTCAATGTTAATTATGTAGAACAATTTCTACTCTACATCAACAATATTTTGTTTGACTCAGTACTGGAAGTCTCTTTCCCTTTTCTCTTTTGTTCTGGACTCCTACCTCCACACAGCACTTTGCTATAGCTGTGATGTCTAAGAATGCTGAAAAAGCAGCTTTTAAGGTCTAGTATCAGCTTGATACAGAATGTTTAGGTCTTAAGAGTTAATTGCTAATTGTGGTCCTGTTAAAATTTTGCAGCTGCTTACTACCAGACAATGTATATTGCTTACTAGACAATGTATATCGCTTGCTCAACACTTATTCTGCTTGCCAAAGAGAAAAGAAAGGATGTATGGCCACCGATAAGGAAGGGAAACCACGACCAAAGATTCTGTTTTCAAGTCCTGAAACCAGCTCTGGGCTTCGGACTTGGAATAGGAGCTTAGGGAGCATGCGCAGGGAAGAAAGGTAAAAAGTTCATCTGAGGAAGACTTTTACTTCATCATTAAGTGGCAGTGCGCAGGCGTATTGGAATGCTAATAACTTTTGGGCTAATTACCGTACGAAGCGGGGACACACAATGAATATGCATAGCCGCATTGTGTAATCCAATGCATATGTAACCTATAACCAGATATATACCGAGCCGAATGCCACTGACAGGGCGCATGTTTGTGGAGGAGCGATCCCCCATGCGTCTGGTACCAAATAAACATACCTACTCTATAAACTAAATTGGTTATAGAGTCCTTTCTGTGTATCAAGCTGGAGGATATTATCTTTGTCATGCTGATCACAAGTTTCTGATTCAAAACCATTAACAAAAATATGGGCTAGAAACCCTAGCAGAATAGACCTCTTAAGGATCCCATTTGAAATATCTTCAAAGTATGAATGTAAAACAATTGTATCTGCTCTTCAAGAACAACTTTTTAAAAGCAATTCGTACACAGAGGCATAATTTCCCCTAGAGCATTTCTTCTATGCTTACCTGGGACTTGCTCTTAGTTTATCTGAGAAGTTTATTGAACTAAAATACAAGACATACAATTTACATCTTTGGTCACTAAGTTAGTTGCCCCATAAAAAAAGAAAACTAAATTGAGTTCATGTGACATATTTAATTTCCATTTATATCTGACCAGTTTTCTAGAAACTTGTAATAAATGGTCCGTAGTTTTTCAAATATTTGGCATAAAAAATATATTCAAATATATTCTAAAACAGTTCTCAGATTACTGCATGAATTATCACCCATGAATTATGGGTAAATTTCATCTGGAACTGTTGACTTGAATACATATATTAAATTTAAATATTCACTATTCCCACCAGCACTGTCCCCATAGTGTGCTCCATTTTCCATATTAAAATTAATTTAATTGATTGTGATTTACCTTTGTGAAGACTCAAGCAAAGAAAGTGTTGAATTCTCCAGCACTGTCTGCCAGTTTATCTCCCCTTTCGTTTACTAAATCACTCTCCTCTCATTTCCTCATAGTGTTGATACTTTAATAGAATTTTTCTGTGACTTCTCCAACTGAAATGTATTTCATATCAAAATCCTCCTGAACTTATCAGTCTAAATTATTCCTTGCTTGTTATTCCTTTATAGCACAGATTTTTCCAGATCTCATAGAATTCTTTTTTGATTTTTGAATGTTTGAAGGTTTCCTGATGCTGCCTCTGAATTCTTTAAACAAGTTTGTTGTTATGTTGTAGAACAGCCTTTTTCAAAAGTTACCAGTTCACTTGAACATCTTTAATCCCTTCCATTATCTTCCCAGGAAGCCTCAGTCTCAGCTCCCTAGGTTGTGTCAATGCTGTTTTCCCAATTCCCCAGTAGGAAGGCTGTTATTTCCTTATACTTTCCCCCATTTATTTCCCACCTTTGGGTTTTCAGTCAATTGCTTTCTGACAGTTAGATATGAGATACTGCTTTCCCATAACCAAAGTCCTCCCTTCCTGAAACCAGAAGTGTGTACTCAACACTGACTATCAGATCACTGAGTTTGCCTGCACCCTGACACATGGAATTCTTATAATCAAAAGGTTATAATGGATAGCAAAAATCTACCCTTATTACCTGTCCTTTGGGTGGTTCTGATGGCAGCTCAAAAACTCCTTCATCTGTCTCCTCTTCCGATTTTCTGCCTCGTGTAAGATCCCAAGCACAAAACAATGTGTTCTTCCCCCTTTTAATCTTCACCCACAGATAGTGTACAAGCTTTTTTCCTATCTTTTCCTGTTCTTTATTGGATGCTATTTTGTTGTATTACAAGGACTGTACCAAGATTTCTTTTTATTGAAAAAGAGGAAGATTCAGGCAAAAGGATTTTTTTTTTTACTTGTGTCTCAAAAAATCTCCTACTCTTAGACTTCCTCAAAACTTTATATGATGTATATAAAAAAAACCTTATCCTGTTTCTGAATGACAAGAGAAAATGAGCTATTCCCTGCCTGGCAAGACAGAAAAAGTCCCTGTTTTTCTCATATACTTTAGGTTCTAGACAGATAAAAGCAACAGAAAGGCTGAGGTTGGAAGGGACTTCTGCAAGTCATGTAGTCCAACCTTTTAGTCAAACCAGAGCAAAGTTCAGGTCAGGTTGCTCAGGATCTTGTCCTATCAAGTTCTGAATGTCTCCATGGATGGAGATGATGATGAATTTTTAATTCTATTCAATAAAATTATCTTCCATATGATTTCACATAATGCTCCAGCTGGTTTTGAACATATATTCTGTGTGTTATATGTTTTTACTTCCTGTGGAAGTGAACAGTGACTGGGACAGCACCTGAAGATTTTATTTTTCTAGCTGTCTAAAACCTGTTGTAATTACATAAACTTGTTATGAGGAAGGGCAGGGAGAGAAAGTCCTGAGAGGGCTGACATCTAGCCCTGGTTTAAGACAAACACTTATCTTATCAACCTACTGTTAATAAACTCACTAAAACAATAAAGAGCCAGATTTAATTTTAACTTGCTTTACTGGCCTGCTTTAGCAATGGCTAAAGGTGATAGCTTGGAAAAATATTAATCAGAGTCAGTATTTAAAGTCAGACATGTTTTTTGGCAGTTTCTTCAGAGAAGTTCATCTGACAGCCACTAACCATGAAGATTCTTAGCTACCTCCTGGTTTACCGAAGGTTCCTGCTCATTGTCCTCACCCCACTGCTTTTACTTCCACTTCCACTTATCATCAAAACCAAAGTAAGTGACCTGCTTGGAGACATAATTGTTTTGCACCTATATGTAAAGACTGACATTCCCAGACCTTTTCAGATAACAGACTCAGAGACAGTTTGAGTTGGAAGAGACCTTAAATGAATAATTAT